>BMAT01002734.1:118361-150034 GCA_019649035.1 Elysia marginata | reverse complement strand
TGGGCTAACTTCTACATTTTTATTACTTTAAGAAAGAAAAACTTATTATAAAGACATTCTCTACGAAAGTATCACCCGTCTTGTCAGATGAGCAAAGTGCAATTAACATATGTTTATTTGCAAATGGTCTGGTCCGGAACATGCTGTTTTGGTGTTGGTGTGTTGCTGTTTTTAATTTCATGCCAGTGCTTTTTTTTAAATTTTATGTTGTTCAGTTTTTTTTACTTCCAAGAAACATTTAAGTCTGATCGTTGCCAGCTACAAAAAAACCGAACTAAATTACTACTAAATTATACCCTGATGATCTCTTTGAACACATGAAATATATACTTTAAAAATGCACCCATTTTCTTAATTTAATTTACACTTTACTGTGTTTAAAGCTTTAGCTCCAGACTTAGACGATGCTTTTATAAGTTCTCTCTTTCCGTCGGTCCATACCAGGTTTTTCAACAAGAGCGGTGCCAGTGACGCTGGCGAGTATGGCCTAACGTTCCTGGGCTGGATGATGCTGGCTGCTCCGTTGTCCTGCCTTCTTCTTGTAGCTGTCTGGCTGTGGCTCGCTTGCCTCTTCCTGAGAGGGTAATGGACTTTATGACTTAAACACTTCGCTCCGGGAGGGTGGTTGTGGTGTTGACGTTAATTTTAAGGCCAGGGGACGGTCAAAGAGATAAAACCACGAAATACATGCACTGGTAATGTAAACGATAAAGGTTATTTCCCTTGCAAAATCAGGTATGGCAATTTTTTAGTCTAAAATTAAAAAAAATATTTTCTATTGATAGGGGATTGATAGCCTACTAGTAATCGATGAGTTAGACTTCCCTAAACGTCTTGAGTTTAAGTTCAAAAGGTGGGAGATAGGTTAGGAGTCAACTAGAGGAGGTTTAGCAATTAACTGAAAGAACTGATGAAAGCCATTTATGTCATGGTCATCAATGTTTAATCTACAAGTAATACATTATTATCTTTTGAGGCCCTCAGCATTTAATAAAATGATTGCGTAATTTAAAAAAGGGACCAATAACTAGCTTATATCAATGCATTAATGATTAATTGATTAATACGCATTTAGTTAAGCGTTTGAAAGTTTGATGGTCAACTTTCGCAAAATGAGACAGCTAAACTAAAACTCGTCTGTTCGGAGAGGACATCTTTTATAAACATCAGATCTTCAGGCAGAAACACATAAACAAAACAGTTTTTCCCGCTTCAATTGTGGAATTATGTAGAATTTAGGTTATACCTAAATCTAGAATCTAGACCAAGAGTCTCAAAATTTGACTTACTTATTATTCTAGAAATCATTTTAAATAATCTAGATTTAGAGCTAGGTATACAAGAATACAAGAATATCCATAGGTGATAACCCTAGGCCCGTCAATGATCTTGAGGTTTTCAATCCCGATCACCTCACGAGGATTGAAGCACTGGATGTAGTTAGAAGTTGATGCTGTATCTGTAGTACCTAGTTCATCGATGCTTTTCTTGGATGCAGTAACCGTACTTTGTGGCAAACTATGTATTAGTTACCCTTAAGCCAAAGATTTTTTTTTCTCTAACACCAAGGCGACAGACTTGTTTAGTGAATCTGTAGCAGAATAGTGGCCTCTTGTTCTTGTCTCTTAACTAAGCGGGAGATAATCTTCCACATTTACATTATATAGTACGTTAACGAGCTTATAGGCCTCTACTAGATCACCTGTAAGGCGCCCGTATATAAGACCTGGAAGGTCAAGAGCTTTTAGTCTATCTTCGTAACAGAAGTTTGCTATGCATAAAAGATATCTTGATCTAGATTCTGTATTACGTGATCTAGTCTACATTTTGGCGCCATTTTGGTACCATTTAGGGCCTGCATGTTGTTTTCTTCTGTTTCAACCTTAGGGTCTATGCTCTGCGTGTCAAATTACGAAATGCAAGAAGGCCACCCCTCCCCCAAGAAAAATGTGCAAAGAGAGGCAAAGTCGGAACCAATGAGAGAAATATCAGCACGTGTCAGAATGCTTTTAAATCTGAAAATGATAACAAATGCCATTTTAGTAGATGCTCTATTTCTATCATTCAGTTTTGAGAAGTATCATGAGGGGTTCTTCGACTTTTATTTTGCTCATTCTGATTTTTGTATAATTATCAGGGGTTGCTGTAGGAAGAACTTGCGTCAAATGGCTGCCGTAAAGAGAGTAATTCTGAGAGAGCTGGTAGGGCTGGGTCCTGTGAGGTAAGTTTCTAAACGGTAGATCCTATATGGGTGACTCAGTAGTTGATATCCGTCAGCTACGGTATATTCTCGAACTTTGATTAGAAATAATAGGAAGGTAAACGTCAAAAGACAAACTGAACAAAGCCAATTTTATCTCATAGGGTTCGACCGAAGTGGGCCAGGCAGGATCAAGCAAACCAGCTATGGACACTTGTCTCTGTTTCAATGGCAAGTTTAGTACAGACAAAGGCCTACAATGAACTATAAAAAAACGTGACACCCCTTAAGTTTTATTATCTTAACTAAAACCAAAGCGAAAACATTTGTATCTTACAGTTGAAAAGTAGGTTTGTCTATGTACATGTATTAAGATTTGTTATGAAGACCCTATTATAGAAAAATCGCAGTTTCAGTACTTATTTCTCTGCAATGGTAGAACCATTATAATCATTTAGGATTAGACTGTTATTCACCTTGCTGTTACACACATACGGATATCTATTAACATTTTGTTTACTTTATGTATCTTTATAAGGTTGTGTTGATTTGAATTTGTTTTTCAATTTTCTCAAATTAATAAATACCTTAAGAATTTTTATTTTTCAACATGGGACTAATCTTAAAGTCTGGCAGTTTTGATTAAAACGAAAGCATATAATCTCAGTCTGTGCTCTCATGCAGTCATGTTTCCAGTTTTTATCTAAAACGCTTTATACATATATATTTGTTAATTACATTTCAGATTTGCTGAGATCATGACATCAATCCTATTTGGACTTCTCGTTATTTTGTGGATATCACGTGACCCCAAATTTATTACTGGGTGGTCGGCCTTGTTTCAGGAAAAGTAGGCTACGACTTTGCATTGAAACTTTCCTCTCATTTCCATTTTCATCTTTCTAATTCCATATGTTTGTTTTTATTCGTGCTATTATCCTGAAGTACACGGATACAATAAGTAATTAAAGGATTCAAGCGCAAAAAAAACTATCACAAGAAATATGATTGTGATGATGACATGCTAAGATATTGCATTCAAACTACCTTAGGCTTGTAGTCAGATTAAACTTTAAACCAATTTATTTACGGAAACTCTGGTTTTTAACTTTGGGCTTGCAACAGCCTCATTTTGCTTTCCTTTTAATATTTCTAAAATTACTACATTTGTGTTTATTAATGACACCCTTCCCTTTTCCGACTCACACATATTTACTATATTTAATCCGCTTACAACTTTATTTGCCAGATATGTGTCAGATGCCACAGCTGCTATGCTTGTTGCCGTTCTCTTCTTCGTCTTACCTAAAGAGAGACCAAATTTATTTTGCATCAGGCCAAACACATTCGAAGGTATACAAGATCACAGCATAAGTGTCAGTTCAAAATTTAATCTATTGGCTTTCTTTCGGAAAAAAAACCTGTCCGTCCTGACACAAAGTAATCAGCATAAATACCCCCAACATGAACTACCCAACAAAAAAAAAACTCATCTGTAAACCTGATAATTTATTTTCTATATAGGTAGACGCCAAGTAGCCGTTGCCTTGCCTTTTGTAGCCTGGTTTGTCAACGGTGTGGTCTTTAGACTGGTCTTACTGAAGGTCTATGGGCAACAAAAATTAATCTCACGTAACCTGTTACCAACGGTTAGCCCAGTTATGCATTTCGAACTAGGAATATAACTCGATGTCCATATTGTGTTTTAGAAGCAATTTCTTAAGTATACCAGATGGATTTACTGGTAACGATCTTGCGCTAGAGTTGTTACAAGTGATCTACCTGTTCTTTGGCCATAGTAAACAGTCACAGGCTGGAAATTGCATGTGTGAAGCCGTGGGACCGTATTTAGAGGAACGTTGATAATGTTGTGCCAGAGTTTTGACTGATGCGCCTTCGATCGGTCTATTGCGTTGCCTAGTCGAAAATAATACTCACCCAAGTCTGTTTGAAGGTCGTTTTACATGAAGCGTATCCCGAACGGAAGACACTGGACCGTCTCTGGATCAGACACTAAAAAATTATGTCCATCTATATCACTTGTACCCACGCAGCATTCACGCACCATGCGAAAGCAAAAGCAGATCACAGCCGTTTAACGGTCTAGGAACGGTCTGGAGTCTTTCTCACTGGAGACGTGTCATGTAGAGCCACAACGGCGTCGGGCCCGGTCCCACCTGAACATCCACTGATGGTGATCTTTTTTGGACTCCACTACAGCGATTATTCTTTTGTTTGTAGCTAAGCCTAAGCCACCGTAGTACAGGCCGAAAACCCTATCTTGAGTAGATATAACTGTCTGACCTTCGATCTGACGCCGGCGTGGTTCTACCCTCAACAGTTTCATGAGCATCGTTTCACAAATGTCAGCTTTAGCGAATTTTTAAAGCATGCACACTTTCTTTCACAATATGTTTTATTATTGTTGTTATTAATGTTATTATTATTATTACTATTATTATTATTATTATTATTATTATTATCATTATTATTATTATTATTATTATTATTATTAGTAGTAGTAGTAGTAGTAGTAGTAGTAGTAGTAGTAGTAGTTTTATGCTCTGAAATGGGAATTCGCAAGAAAAAGTGCACCAAGAAAGTTTGTACGTTTTATTATTTTGCCAGCTCACCTTTCTAGAACACAAGACGAACAAAGCTTGTTTTGTCGAACACAACGTTCGAATCTAGGTCTTGATCGACGCCGATTCAGATTGCAAATGTTGAAAAGGAGCTTTCCTTTGCTTCAATCGAATTGAAAAACTTTTAGAGGCTGCTGTTGTTGAAACATTTTTTTTGAAGCTCTGGACTATCTCACATCCAAAGAGAAGACTATAGCAGCTCCACTGTAATAAGATTTTTGTTACTTTCATTTTTACTACATTACCCCATCATATCATGTCATCAGATCTCACCAAAGACACTGCTGGTACCGGTAGTTACCAGCCTCTTCTCACCTGGCACGCTGTAGAGGATAGACTGCCCTGGGGTGTCATCATCCTATTGGGAGGAGGTTTTGCTCTCGCCAAGGCTTGCAAGGTATACGTCGATGGAGTAAACTTTCTGCCGGCGCACAGTATTGGGAGTTTCTCAAAAAGACATAATTATTTCACCTCTTGTATTACTGGTGTGGAAAAAATTATTAAAAAATATTATGGTTTTTGGAACCCCCCTCTCCCTCCTTTTGTACCTTTTCAAAATTTTGCGAACGCTTGGAAAAGAGTGATAATTGTAGACTATTAGTATTATTATGGTTATCATCATTATCGTTATCGTCATATTCACCATGATGATGATGATCAACATCTTCATCATTATCATTGTCATTGTCATTGTTGATGTTAGTAATTTCATTATTCTTATCATAACTATCATTATTAATACTATTATTATTATAACCATTATTATTATTATTATTGTAATTATTATTATTATCATTGTGATTAGGATGGCATAATTATACTTTAATTAATAAGTTTTGGTTGAAGTGAGAGAAGGACATCAGTAATCCTTTCAAACTTTAATTTCATAGAAAATAAATAAGCGTCTTAATAGCCCGTAATCAATTTAGGGAATTAAGTGCTCCATGCACTGTCAGGGTCCCATAACTGGGCTTTACTAATAAGTAACAGCTACGTGCATATTTTCTTAACTACTTGAACACCGTTCTGGCATTAATATTTTACTGTCTACCCATATGTAGTGCGTACTAATTTATGACGCCGACGGGGCAAGGAAATTTGCGTAAAGAGACTATGTATATTTACCAAAAAATAAATGAAGAGTTTTGTGACACATCAGCGTTATAAAGCACTTTCAATAAGTTGAAAAGGGGGGCGAATCATTGCGGATTTATATTTTCTTGATCTATGTATAATCATCTCAGACCATTGGCTAATATATACAGGTAATCGAACACATTATAATAAAATGTCATCTCTAACCAAAAGAGAAAATTACATATATTAACCGTTTTCACTTGCAAGTTAAAAATATCAAGTTGAACTTTTAAAAATGGTTATTGGTGTGTTTCGTCATGAAACCTGTCAAATTACTCGTGCCTCTATTTAATCAATGCACATGGTATTATAAAACCTCTCCCCAGGAATCAGGCCTCTCAGAGCTAGTCGGCTCCAAACTGGCACAGTTCGACTCTCTGGACCCGTGGGTCCTCAATCTTATCATTTGCATCGTAGTTGCCATGGCAACAGAAATCACCAGCAACACGGCTACAGCCACTCTCCTCATGCCTATCATGGCAGAGTTGGTGAGCTTTGTTTCTTTCTCGATTGATACTTTGAATCTTTAAGCGTTCTCCATAGAGCATACATGCGCCCCTCTCCAAATAGAAGATGACCTGGGGAAATTCCACACTGAACATTATTCCGGGACAATGCTACACTTTGGCAATCCCACACCGTATATTTACCTGGGCAATGCCAGATTGGGGCAATCTCACATCGTAATTTTTTCGTGGGCAATTCCAAACTGGGACAGTCCCTGACAGTACTTTCCTGGACAACTCTATACTGGGGCAATCCCTCTTTGTATTTTTCTCCTGGGCGATCACTTTGGGGCAATAATACCCCTTTCTTACTCCAAAGGGGGAGTAACCATGTAAGATATTTTGCCCAAATGTGTTTCTCTTGCAATACTTTACTTTGAGAGTTGCAACGTGGGCCTGAGTTGCTTAGTTTGGCCATAAGAGCAGGTATGGAATTGTCCAGGGTCACCTTATATTGAAAAAAGGACACTATGTACAGTTTGGAAATAATGGGGCTTTAGTAAAGACAAGCCATCCTGCTATCCTTATAACTCTGATGCATGTTCCAAATTCCAAACAATTGTTAAGTCTGTCAAGGTATAATGATGGGCTGGTATATTTTTAGATTCAGGTTGACCGACGAGAGTCTGGTTCAATTGAAAAATTCCTGTGATAAAATCGTTGATGTAGACCTACTACACTGTATATATCTAAGAGTTTTGTAATCTATCTTTACAACTGCTTGTTTGCTAAATAATTTGTACGCTTTGCACAAAGTTTTGAGCAAAGGCCAATAGTTTCTGCTGAAAGCCTAAATAGTGAGAAGTAGAGAGAAAACGAAAGAAGACATTATAGATCTGTCGAGTAGAGGTAGAAATAGACAGAGAAAGAAAGAAAGAGAGAGAAAGAGGGAGAGAGAGAGAAAGAGAGAGACAGACAGACAGACAGAGAGACAGAGAGACAGAGAAGGGGGGGGGGGGGCAATTTCTAGAAGATTAGTAGTCGTACGACTTCTGTTTTCTTTCTTTGGTTTTTCATTTGTGATATCCGGGGTTTCGCGTTTTCTAATAGGCTGTCAAACTCAAGGTGAACCCTTTGTATCTGATGTCAAGCTCCGCCCTCTCCACGTCATTCGCCTTCATGATGCCTGTAGCCACGCCTCCTAATGCCATTGTCTTCTCTCATGGCCGCCTTACTATTCCCGACATGGTAAAATGTTTAATATATAATTTTAATAATCTACCTATGCACTGTTCATAATGAAAGAATGCAGAAAGGTAGAGATAGAATAAAGGGAGAAAAGGACCATGAGAAAGTAGAAAGAGAGAAGGGGGTGAAAAGACATAAAGGAGGAGAAGGGGGAGAAAGAGATTGATGGTGGAGAAGGTGGGTGAAGAGATAGAGGTGGAGCAAGGCGTTAAAGAGATAGAGGGGGTTGTTTTTATCTATCTACTAGACTATTCTATAAATTCAAACCTATATGTCTTGCAACCAGTCCAAATGAGTCTTAAGTCGAAATTGGAAGGTAGTCAGATATTGGTATCACAGAAAAGCTTATTTTCTCTACTTTCAAATACAACAGACAGAAAAGCTCTATCATGCATCTGTATGTTATAGCCGTTTAAAGTTGGCAAGTTTAGGAATTATAGAATTTCAGAAAGGTGAAAAAACAGGGTTTAAAGTTAAGACGACTATAAAGATATTGAGGCCTTAGCAACCATACCAATTAAAATTAAACATCTAAAAATCAAATTTGAACATCAATTAGGTGTGGAAACTGTTTAGAAATGGTTTTAGCGTCAATATCTAAAATAAAAAAAATTTGGACTTCTGATCACCCACTAAACTTTAAAAGCCTATATCTCCAAACTAAGCCTTTCGACTTCGACTCATTTGTATAGAATGCGAGACATATGTGAGGCAACCCGGGTCAGAATTTTCACATGTTACTTTATTAACATTTGATTCTAAAATGTTTTGGTAAATTTTATGAAATTCACAGGGTTGGAAAAATCTCGTATAACTCTAGTTTTTGTTAAAACCAAGATGTCTCATTATGAAAGACATGCATAATCATATACCCTAAACTTCTATAGGTCAAGGCCGGAGCGCTTGTGAACGTGTTTGCTGTCTTGCTTCTGACCTTTGCTGTGAATACCTGGGGTGACGCCATCTTTGATTTCACCAATATTCCAAACATCTTCCTCAATAACTCCCTGGCTCACGGGAAGGGTGACAGAGGGATAACCTAACCCCATACATCAATGCTGATACCTGTCAGTTTTGTAGATTTGTAATACAAGAGTTTGAGTAAACTTAGATTTTGTCATTCTCAGACTATACGGTGATCGTTACTTTCAACATGTGCTCTGAGTTTTTATCTAAAATTAGTTAAGATCATCCAAAGTTGGCTTGTTAAACACAAGAGCGGGTTTTAAAAAATTAAACACTGTCTTCTTTACAAACCTATTTGAAAAAAAAGGGTTTTTAAAAATTCTAAATTTAGCACTAGCCGGTGTTTGATTTATGTTTGCTATTTTTTTTCTTATGTTATTGTTCCTGTTTCTATGTCGTTGCAGAAGTTGTTTTTGCTGTTTATCCAAGAATCTAAACTGAACAATTGCAGTTGAAAGTTCATATCGAATTTTAAATAATTATGAGTATATACACGTGTCGTGAAATTATAAGCACTGCATGATTTTCTTCATTCATAATTAATTAGCTGAATCTTTATGAGTACCGGATGTCGAATTGAGCGCTGCTGTCAAAATTTATCGGACGACATTCTCTCTAACTCGTTTGCAAACTGCATACAAGTGTTGTCGATCAAGGCTACTTTAAAGTACAGACCAAAGTGTATATCGCCAAAAAAATGTATAAAATTAATGCAACGGTCATTGTGTTTGATTGATCTGCCTATCTATCAGAACATAACGAGGTTCTGGAAACATGTCAATAGGAAACGAAAAAGACGGAGTGGAGTGGGTACTTTGGTGAAGAGGATGACAACTAAACAGTTTTTGATGCGGAAAAGGCAGACATTCTGAACGATTTTTTGCAAGAGACAGTACACACAGAGAGAGAGAGAGAGAGAGAGAGAGAGAGAGAGAGAGAGAGAGAGAGAGACGATCCGATATTCCTCATTTTGATAACATGAGTATTGGTCACCTCTTAATAGAAATTTTAATTACCAGGCAGCTTATGCTACAAGTAATGGATGATATGGATGTTTCAAAGTCCATGTGAACTGCTCTACTACACCCTAGAATTTTCAAGAAATTTCCCCTGCAATAAAGTACCTTTTATGCATTACATTAAATAAGTCTGTATCACGTGGTATCATCTCAGATGGTTGGAGGATGGCAAATGTAAATCCAGTCAGATACTACAGGCCATTTAATTTAACATGTATTTTTTCATAAGGTCTTGGAGGTAATTGTTTTAGGCGTTAAATTTTCAGAGTGCGGTAAAAAATTCAATAATTGCCAAAATGGCTTTGGTAATAAAAGATCTTGCATCATCCATTTCCATCAAGTAATAAAAAGTACTACCAAGTTTATATATTAAAGAAAAACTATTGATGTTGTATGTCTTGATTTAAGAGGGCATTTCGATCCTGTCCCCCACTGCAGATTTATAAATACGACTGAAAGTGATGAAACTACAGGTAATGTTTATGAATGGATGCATAATTTTCTCTAGGATAAACAGTAAAGAATGAGAATAAAAATGTCTATTTATAAAAAGATGGTGAATGTTGCTACACTGTGTAGTGTTTTAGGTTGTTCATGTTATTCCTTTTCTATATTAACAATTAATCTATTGTTGGTAGATCAAGCCTCATATAGCTAATGGCCATAAATGTTATGGTTCACCAGTTGATTCTCATGTTTTACAAATTGACATTATAAATTTGTTTCATATTCTAAAGCATGGAACTGGCAACTAATTTTAAATTTTTCAAAAAGTAAAATACTATTTACTAATTAAAACGAACCGTTTTACTTATATTATATGGACACTCTGTAAAAAATTTTTATGACGTTTGAAACTTTGAATAAGTATGGCAAACATATTGATGGGTATCATCTCTAGGAGTTTTGTCTGTCAGGATTGTTTTTTTTCTCTGTATACATCCGCCACTAAACTATTCTTGAGAACTAAAATTGTAAAGGGTGCCCACTATCCAAGAGTCAGTTTATAATTTGAAAATGTTCAGACACAAGCAAATAGGCTTACGCTCATTAAGGTATTTGCAGAAATTTCGTAGGCCTATGCCTATATATAAGAAATCTACAGTTTCTGAGTTTTAATTAAAAGGAATGCAAAGTTCTCTAACTTAGTTTTAGTACTTGTACAAAATTTTTCTTAAACTAAATGATTTATCAGCGACTAAATTTTGTTCTATTCGAATATTGTATTTACCAGAGAATGGGATTTCAAATGTTTTATTAACAGATATAAAACTGATAGCAGACAAATTGGTTTGTTCTAAGAACTTTACAAATTTAGTTTAACTTAAAATATGATATTAAATTTCTTGAAATTGAGACCCAGAAAAAAAATTCATACTAGGGTATTTCGTCATTGATGAAAACGTTTAAGCTATTTGAATGCAAAAATCTTAACACCATTGTAGTGTTATAATCTCTGGTTAATTTTAGACCCTTTTAGATGACTTTCAGTTCTGAAAAATTACTACCTGTTTTATTTCTAAAATAAACATTATGCTATCCTGTCCTCATTTGGCCCATATTGCAAACTTATGTTTATCACGTATTTTGAAATAAAATTATGGTTTCGCCCATCACCTGTTTCGTCAAGTTCAATATTTCCTGTTCATGACTTTCTGTCGGTAGTGTGCACAACATGCTTTTATTTCCATGAGAACATCTGCAAGAGAGCTTTGGTTTCCCACCACCAATCGTAACGGCGCAAAATCAAGCAAAACCAACAAAATTACAATTTTATTGATATTAAGTCTTGTTCAACGACTACTTGAAGATACCTGAAGATGCATAATTATTTCGCAAACAGGATTCAAAATCGTCATAAAAAACACTACTGGCATGAAGAAAGTAAAGAAAAGTTAGTCTCTTTCTTTATTTACACGATTATCAGGGAACAAGAATTAACTATTAAGGTCCTTCCTATAGAGTTCTTCGCCCCCTACCCAAGCCCTCTTAGCCAAATGCAATTGATTTTAAAATTTTCAACAATTATATTATCCATCAGTCGAAACTGCAATGAGATAAACAGATCCAATCTACTAATACTCTAAAACAGAGAGTATAATGGTGGCTGTTTTGTCTGTCTAGCACAACAAAGCGGGTCTTTGAATAGACTAAGAGATTGATAGCAATTGAAAGATTTTAAGGCAGGAAATTATCAGTGAATAAATGTAGGTTTTAAGTGGAAATTCTCGAAAGGTGATAGCCTTTAGAATGATTCGAACCATCGACACATAGTGGCTTCGGGACCCGCCGCCATTTCACTCAGAGAAATCTTATACCATATCGCTACTATGCTTCTTAAAAAAAGAAGTTTCATGGCGAAGGTCTTTATTTGCCTAGCCTCACAATACGATTTGCTAACTTAGAGGGGTACAAATAAATAGCACCAAAGGCGGTCATTGAATTTTATTAAAAATATCACTTTTAATTACGATTGTGTTGCCTTTTGACCAAAGTCGCACCAGGGAGAAAGTACCTAAGCATAGCCCGCAAGATACCAGAACGCGGTGGGTTTGTTTCGTGGAGGGCAGATAACTCTGATTTATCATGCTAGTGGAAGTATCCTGTTCAAACACATCGCTGTACAATGTACAATATCCTAACAAAGTGCTGCCATCTTATGATATCCTTACTTTTCGATATCATTTGTACATTGCTCTAACACATCACTACTATCGGTACGATGCTCCAAAATTTAGCTTAAGTTCTTTACTCTATCCTTACTTTTTGCTATTTCCTATAATCTTTAGAGGATCCTGACGACTGTTCAAATTCAATATGCCTTAATTTAACTACCACCTTTACAATGTCCTTATACCGATACTTCACTATCGTCTGTACATTATCACAACTTTGAGCGATCATCTGCACAGTGTCGTTAAAATGGGCTAACATCTCTAACAGGTAATAGCACTTCGCTCTCACCTGTAAACAGTAAAGTATCCTTAGATTTCGCTATCATCGGTTCAATGTCCTAAAAATTACCTACCATTTACAGTATGCTGAAACCACTCATTGTCCTGTACCTTTTCCTATACCTTCTATACCTTTTCCCGTCTACAGTATTTTTACTGCTTATCAAACTCTTAGTAAAGATTGACAGTTCAGTTGATGGAAAATATGTAATGACCTCCCCCCAGCTCCTCGGTCCACTTTTACCTAATTTTAATATTCTTGTCGCCTCTCATAAATATTGTTATCCATGTGTTTTGACACAATCCCATCTTATACCTCTCCTATATTTCTCTCTCTCTGTCTCTCTCTCTGTCTCTGTCTCTCTGTCTGTCTGTCTCTCTCTGTCTATCTGTCTCTATCCGTGCGTGCGTGAGTGTCTCCCTTGCTTTTTTGTTTTTTTTTGTAAAAGACGTCAAAGAGGAACCGATTTCATTTATTCTTCTGGATTTAAATTTGAAAGTCCAGAAACTTTATGAATTATATTCTCAATTTAAATACTCCCTTGCTTTGTTTGTCTTCCTCTTTATAAGTTTTCCTTACTTTAACTTTGTCTTCGTCTTTATCAGTTTTCCTTACTTTAGCTTTAGATATATGACCTCTATTAAAAATGTGTATTCTTCCCCCTCTCTTTATCTATCCATTTAACTGTTATCTATCTACCTATCTATTCTAGATATCAATCTTTCTATATCGCTCTCACTCTCACCCTCTCATTTTTTTAATAGATTGTATCCTTTCCTCGACCTAAAAATACAACTTGCTTTTCTCTCTTATATTATGTAAGATTTGACACCTTTATTCCCCCACTTGAATTCTTTTTCTTTTCTGCTCTTTCTTTCTTCTTTTTCATTCTGTTCTTATCTTCCGTATTTTCTGTCCCTTTCTGTCAGCAACGCTAGGTTTGGCCCCCGCCAACACCCTTTCTCTCTTTCCGCATGTATCAACCCCTCATATTTCCCCTTCTCTTTGTTCTTTGCACACTGGCCCTGTTACAGCAGTTGTCCTAGAAATAAAATATACCCACTTATTTGCCTTGACGTTGATACTGAATTATTATAGCCAATATGTCAAAATGGAGAAACCCTTCTGTCTTCTTTTGGTCCCCACTAAAATCTTGTACTGCTCTAAATAATATCATTTAATGGAATTGGTCTATAATAAAAAAGCAGAATGGCAACTTTATATCACAGTGTGAAATCCCATTTAGGTTTCTAAAATACGACAGGTTTGTGTAAGCATGGCATGGCCTTGCCAGTTTTGAACTCTGAACTTTAAAGCTTCAAGAAAATTTGTATCTTTTCTCAGGTGTAGCTTTGCTGTTCTTTACAATGAGGCTTAAAACTTTTTAGCGTTTAGGCCTATCCAGGCCAAACCCTGCCGCGGCCTAAAATTTACGGGAGGGACTTAGCTTCCTCTCTTGGGCCAACGAGACTTGCCCATTTCGATTGTGATCTTGATAGAAAATTGAAAATTGTGTTTAATTATCAGAAAAAAATGTTACAGTACAAAATATAAATACCCTCTCTGATTATAACAGAAATATAACAGATAGTTAGATCTTTCTGTGACTTACAAATTGATTTTTGTTTCAAGTAAAAATATCGGGAATTTCGGTTTCTACTCGCAAAATGACTTTGAAAAATATTTTGTAAACGTTTTGTCTAATATAATAGTTTCATTGTTTTTTTTAATCCAATTTTTAAAGTTTTTGGTATCAATGTTATCAGAACAAATAACAAAAAATGAAAAACATATTTTGATAGTGAAAAAAATTATAGTTTGATTATATTTCGTCTGAAAATCTTCAAAACAATTTTATAGATTTACGCCCTAGCGCCGCTACTTAATTTGCTATTTTGCGTTTATCCCGGCAAAACCCGGTCGCGGTTAAAATTCACGGGAGGGACTTAGATTCCTCTCTTGGGCCAATGAGACTTGTCTATTTCGATTGTGATCTTGACGGAAAGTTGATAATTGTGGTTGATTATCAGAAAAAAAAACCAGGCATTTGAAAAAATAAGCAGGTGCTCCATTTATAAGAGAATTACAACAGATGGTTAGATCGTACTGTGACTTACAAATTGATTTTTTTAAAGTAAAAATATCGGCAATTAATTAGGTTTCTACTATAAAAAAATGACTTTGAAAAATATGTTATAAATGTTTTCTCTAATATAGTAGTTACATTGTTTTTTATCCAATTTTTAAAGTTTTTTTGGTATCAATGTGATTAGAACAAAATAGCAAAAAATGAAAAACAAATTTTTATAGTGAAAAATGTTTATGAAAGGGCATTATATATCATCACCACCAATGCCGCCATCATTACTACCATAGCTTGTATCATCATAAAAAAATAAATAACATTAAACCACTTTATCATCAAAGAAAATATAACCCTTAGTAATATTGTCAAATAAACAATACGATTATCTTCACCACTATGTAGACAAACCAAATGCAACAGCAACAATAACATTCACTTTGAAGCCATTTCTTTAGATTTTCATCAAGACTTTTACCTTGGTGAATAAAAGAAGTTCATACTCGAGAAGCTCATTGTCACCTTAATTTGTTAAAATAAAATTTTATACACAACGAAGGCTTTCAACTAAAAAAAAACTAGAACAATAAATCCCTAAATTTTTTATAAAATAAATCATTCTTTGTGTTTCTAAACATGTCAGTTCCTTACGATTCGTAAAAAACCAAGACTACACAAATCAACCATCATTTTCTGTATATTTGATACAAAATAATATTATTCACTATTCAATTCAACAATATTTTACCTAAAATATTGAACAATTGACAAATGATAAAAAATATACAGTCTTTTTTATTTTTCTGTAGAAATCTTACGAAATTTAATCTCAAATGTAAAAGAAAAAACCAACCCAATAATACGCATTGTCAATAAAAATTAAAAAAAAATCCGTTTTTATTTTTAAATTGTAGCTTTGAGAAAGCAAATTTTTTTACTCATATGAATGTTTCACTGATATTGTTCAAATTGAGTTAGGCTCTGAAAATCTCCCATTCCATCTTACACACTTAAGCTCAAAACACTATTGTGTAACCACCTTGAAAAACCACTTTTAAAATGCCACCTATCTCTGTTTTCTTCAATTCTCATGAATTTTATTAGACTGTGCCTCAATTTTCTTCTTTTAAAAATCTATCCTTGCATTTATTTCTTTATTTTCTAAACTCGTTTTGTTTTTCCTTCAGCAGGCTAAACCCTGTCCCCCATTTTTTTTATAAATAAGGTTGTTTTTCAGCAATTATTTTCGTGTATCTTTAGTAAGCCAAGGTTAGTGTTAAGGTAAACAATGTCCCACTATACTATATTATAATTATGCGCCACAGGTAAACTTTTATCTCTTTAACAATCAGCTTTTCTTAAAACTTTATATGTGCCACAGCAAATACACTCCAGTATGTACAGTGAGAACAGTCTTTAATTTTTTATGTGCTGGTGACCATTAAAAACTGATTTGAACTTGGGTAGCATTTACACCATGCGATGACCCAGTGATCCTTGAGCTGAGGGGCTTTTGGAAAGCATTGATTTCTTAAAAAATGACTTTGTGTTGCAAAAGAATAGATGCTTTTCTTGTCGAACAAAATTAATGAAGGTCTAAAATGCTTGAGTCATCATCGTGGTTTTTGCTTTATTTGCTGGTGAAGCTGCATATTCATTAACCAAGAATAAATAAACGGAAAAAAAAGTAAATAAAAGAATTCTAAAGGAGTAAAGTAGGCCCCTACCCCTAACAGAAAAGCAGCGTAAACAATGGTACTTAACTCTTTTTTATTAAAATTTCTGTGCATGTGCTAGTTATAGGCGTGGCCTCCCCTAGTGTAAAATAGACGTCCTTGAACATTGTTTCAGACTATTGCTGCAAGTTGATTGGCTGTTTACATGATCACGCACTAGCTGCATGGTGACAGCGCCTCGTTTTCCCTGTTGCACTGCACAGAGAGCTCGTTTTGCTTCCAAGTGCGATAACTAGGCTAGGTTACAGTCTTTGACGTTGTTTTGTTGTGATCCATGATGAAATAGCTAAACCTGTGTCCATTCTAAATTCTTCAGATTGTGGCTACATTGTCACCTGAGCCTGTTTTTCAGGATCCCGTTTTGTTATGGCCGTGGATTATTTACGACCTTTTCTTTCACATACCAATATGTTGGACATAAAAGAAGAGGGGCTTTCTACCGAATCGAGTAGTCAAAAGAAAACTATCCACAGTGGGCACTTTATGGTCAGCCGAGTCCATGAGCCCAATGTTGATGACGATGAGGAAGAGGCTGTTTCTCCATTCAGTGATGATAACAAAGGATTTGATTTTCTTAACGCTGTGAAAAAGACCAGTACCACGTACAATTTTGGCAATGCTATCGATGAGTCATTGACCAAACTCTTCGAGTGCATGACCCTCGCCTACAGGTAAATCTTATGTGATGAGAATAATGAGATTGTAGATTAAGAGCCAGCGAAATTTCCAATCCAAGGATTCCAAGGCCAACCAACTAAAGTCTTAAAATACAAAAACCTAGATCTAGACTAGAACTAGAGCTTTTGAAAATAAAGACCATATTAACCTCTACAAAGATTAATCTTGATAGAATCTAGATCTATCTGTTGTAAGGTATAAATAGCTCTACACGCTCTAGAGCTAGATCTAGATCTATCTATTCCTTCATTGCTGTTCCAATTACTAACATCATGCTCCCCACCACTTACAGACTCAACCACAAAGCACAACGCCATCGGATTTTAAAATTAACCATTTGGGAGCATATTTTTAAGTGTTTCGAAGAGTTTTTGTATTGGGTCTAGGGTGCCAGTGTTAAAAATAATGATTAATTTTATTTTAAAATCCCTTCACTGCTACTTGAATTACTAGTCTAGCCTAATTAGATCTAGGCCTAGGCCTACTTAACCCCCTGTTACAACAAAGTTTTGGTATTGTTGCACTTTATAACCCAACTCACACCCAGGCGTAAGAAAATTTTTTCTGATACTAGCGATAGATTTTGCTTAAAGTTAGAAAGGAATCAAAGTTTTAATCATCGCAAATTGATATTAATTGGTGAATCTGGGTTTTTCACTATTTATCTTTTCTTTAAAGGGACGTAACTCTAGATTTTGTGCTTTCATTTCATCGGAGAATGGGTGATTGAGTGCAATTTACCGAAATTTTAGCAGAATTTCCACCCAAGACAGGGGTACCAGCAGTACTACCACTATTGGATTTAATTTAAATATCTCTTCGTCACCCTTCATTTTGTCAGTAATATGTTTGCAGCCTAAGTAAAAATAATGCATTTTCTTGCACTGGCCCCTTTATTCCTCAATTTAATCAGAACAGAATTTGTCCCTATAAATTTTAGATATGGATAGATCTAGGTCAGGCCAGGGTGGCACCCCTCTATGGAAATCTGTGTGTTTAATAAAAACTGAAACATTCATGCTTAAATTAGCTTAGAACTAGAATCTTTAGATGCTGCACAATGGCATCTTGACTTTCCAGAAGAAACTGGTATTTTATTATTTTTAAGTACTTTTTAGGTACGTATGCTAAATTATTTGCCCACTACTCTTGGCCTTAAATAATATAAATCAGGGACAATCATTTAAAAATAACGTTCGTTAGACAAAAGAATTTCTACTCGGAGGAGCCACCCTTGCTATATTGCTAAGCCTGAACCTCGCAGTGGAGAAATTCTGTCTGATTTTAAAATATGATCCCATAGTGTGCATGAGGTGCATTATATTTACTGACATTGACAATGTGAACACAAAGGGTGATGAATCTCTTGAGTATAATGGACCTCCACCCGGAAGTCCTGATGATTCGATTACAGAGTATGCAACAATAATTGGCTAAAAATAGATATTTTATTTTAAGATATTGTCCTTTTCACTGTAACTAAGGAATCTTAGTTGACAGTTATGATATATGTTTGCCTGTTTATCATAAGATTTTTTAAAGATAACTAGGTATAACAGTATACTGTTTGCATGGTAATGGGGTAAACACAATTATTTATTTTTTTAATTAGGCCCACCGCCCATTAGGCTAAGCGTTGTGAGCCCATAAAGATAATTTATGCACTTAAGATGCACTTTTACTGCGAAAATAATCTTGCCTAATTATTTAGGTACTGAACTTATTAAAGAATGTATACACAAAAGTAAAAAAAAAAAAATAGAACTAAGATCAGGTGGAGAGCTAGATGTATGCTGTATGTCTGGGCACACTGTTCTTACTAATCTTAGGCTTGATTCTTCTAGAATCCTGTTAATGACAAGCCTTGTGGACTTCTCTATTCTTAGATGTGAAATATTCTAACCAAAAAGAGTTTACACAAAATTTGTATCAAACTTCATCCTCTGTCAGTGTCAAACGCCCATGTTTACCAGCCTCACTTGCGGTTGGGGCTTCAGAGATTTGATCTTTTATTCTTGAAATTTATGAGTAAAATTCATTCCTTCCTCATAAAGGCAGTCATTAGAGTAAAGATGTAAACAAGTACTACAGGCCATATGATTTGACTGAATATTTTCATTGGTCACCTAAAAAAGGCATTACCAAACCTTAGTTACTAAGCTCAACCCGAAAAACCTTAATTAATGATGCATAAATCATTAAGGCTAAGCAACCTCAGGGTCACACTGTGGCCCGAAGGTTAACTTTTTAACACAATTATTAGTTCCAGGTTTGGTTAGTTTATTCTCGCCAATTTCACTATCATGGCTTATGATGATATGAACAATAATCTCCATTTTGATTTAAAAAAAAACAAGAACCATTCTTCATGCATTTCCAGTACCAGACTATTTTTCATGCATTTTCAGTGGTACCATAACTTCTCCAAGATGGAAGCAATTCCGTGGACTTCATGTATCCCAGAAGCAGCGTATTCGTCTGAACAATCTTATATGGAGAGAATGGCATATGCAATGTAAATGAACCTGAATTAGTCTTTATCTGTTTTGTGGTTTTTCATTGAATAAAATTATGGTCCGTTCTTAAGGCCTGCCTGGGCATTATTTTGTTATGATTAGTGGGGGTTCAGATTCGCAATGTGAAGGTTTTTGATTTTTTAAATCATACTTGTAATGGTTAATGAAAGACAAAGAATCTGCCAGTTTTGATCGATTACAAATATGGCTTACAATTTTATTTGCGTGTTAAGTATGCACAAAAGTTTAAAATTTCTTCTTTTTCTTTCTTTTTTGATTGCTGCAAAGTTTAAAAACATTATCAATGAAATCATTATGGGGCATAAAGTAAAATAGATTTTTGAAATTTTATTTTTAATTTTCAATTGAATAAGTTAAACCAAATTTAATGATATGCTATACAAAAAAAACCTGGTGACCAACAGCTTTTTTGTTGTTTTCTTTAATTTTAGGGTAAATTTCAGCTGTAAAGCAATGATATTCACAATGACATTGTATAAAATAAAGAACTTGTTTAAACTTTTTTTTGTTTTGTTTTTCATCGTTTGCTCATTTATTAATGGTATCTCATTTATTAATGATCAAAATACCAAATATATTTGAACTATTGTTTGTTTTTTTCTTTTGCAGATATTTATCAAAAAAGTCCCATGGTGTGCCAGTTTGCAATGCCACTGTCAGATGACATTCACTCAAAACCTGAGGTGTATAATTTGTGTCTGATAAAGAAGCTAAAATGAGAGATTTATGTCAATATTTCAAAGTTATATATATATCAGACCTTTAGGTTCACAATTTTAGACCTTATCTCACGATCTGGAGTCACTAATATAATTTTCTATTATTCCCTAACTTTCCCGATCTTTGTATCGCTTATAATGAAGAATTTAATAACTCTATAACAATGGCCGGACGCTGTCAACGTCCGCTGCACAATTTTATATCTACGGTTGGACGCTGCCAGCGTCTGGTGTATAGTCATAACTAAGAAGGGGAGAAAGACAATGTAGGAATAAAACTATGAAATACTTTGACCCCCAAAGTTGATAATAGTAGATTGAACTTCCAAGATAAGCTAAATTTAACTCTTATAGCGGTTTTTGCAGCAATCTAGAATTTACAACCGTACATGTAGATCTAGGCTTAGATTTAGATCTAGAAAAATTACGCGCAGAAGTATGAGATAATTACATGGTTAAAGAGTTAAATTTGAGGTTGGCAGGTCTGATATATGCGTCTATCATTAAAACGAGTGTAAACCTTAAGAGATGTTTCTGATTTGAAATTTAACTGAAACCTTGAGCTCCAGGAAGTAAAGAGGTTTTCAATGGCTGAAATTTTGAATTTGCTTGTATTTTTGTGTCATTTTCTACATATTTTTGCTTGTATTTTTTGTGGCATGAATTTAAAATCTTTTTTCAAAAATTTTTGTCTCTAAAGGCTGTAGTGCTAGAAGGAAAATACTGGAAGCGTCGTCTTGATGTTGTAACTGCTGAGTACAAGAACTGGCGCCGCTACTACAAGGATCAGGCCCAGAGACTACAGTTTCTCCAAGGATTTGGCACTGCCAGCAGGCACCTAGACACCAGCAACTTATCTGAGGAGGAACTGCTGGAGAGGGTCAAGGATGTGACCTTCATCCCATGTACAGGCTCCAGTATAAAGGGTGAAGGGATGATGGTCATGCAGGGACAGTCCAGTACAGACCTGGCCCTGCTGCAGAGAGACATAATGGAGATGGACTTCTCAAACGACTTCTTCAATTCTCTTAACAATGCGCCTTTTTCATTTCCAAATACTAGAGAACTTAGTAAGTGCTCTTTTTTATTGTGATCTGTTTTCTCATATTTTTTTTAACATTGATCACTTTTAAATGTTTTTACTTCAAGTTGTAAATTTCCAAAATGTAGTGCAAGCCGACTTTGATCATACTAGTGATTGTAGAGTTTTTTCCTCCATTAATCTTTTTTAATAAGAGGGGGGGGGGGTCACAGTTTAGTCTTATGATTATTAGGTTTAAAAAAATGTATCTCTTAATTGCTGTGTTCTTCTGAAAGTTAAATTTAAAGCATTATTTTCTTTTTTTTTTAATTTTTGATCTTGTCTTTCAGATCAACTTGGCCGCTCAGATTTGATTCAGCCTGGCCTGGTGCAGTTGCAGCCCAACATTGAGGAGTTTATGGACATTGACTCATTGAATCTAGGTCAGCCCCAACAGCTGCTGCTCAGGGATAAGGGGGAAGCTTGCGGAGCGGGGGCAGAAGCTTCAGCCATCTCCCTCCCCGCCTCTGTATCAATTTCCCACCCTGCTGCTGATAAAGTGATAGCATTGGGAGGTTGCTTGCAGTCGCTTACGCCTCAACCGCAACAAGCACTACCACCATCATCTTTATCATCACCTTCATCTTCACTTCTGCCTATTTCTTCAGTCACTGCACCAGTCGTGTCTAAAACAGCCATCCAAACTCTATTGGGTTAATTTTTTTTCTCATTTTTCAGTGTTGTTCATTTTTTGTTTTTGTACTGGGTTATGGTTTTGTTGGTTTTTTTGTATTGCTGTCAGTACATGGAGGCCAGAGTTTGCCAGTTAACAAAATCTGAGATGCTGATTACTTTGAGCGTTGTCGAAAAAATAAAATAACTATTAATCACGGATGCCATTTTTCTTCTTTTTTTTTTTCGTTTTTAAGCTGCAGAAACTAACCAGACAATATTTTACTAGAATGATCCCATGAACAATGACAATTCAGTGTCCCTAGATGATATTTTTGTATATCTTTTAATTAAAACATGGCCAGGATTTTCAGTTATTTCCAGAAAATTTGAGTGGCATCCCTGATTAATGTTTGAATTCATACTGATTATATCAAAACTCATCAAAACTGGTTTCTTCTCTATGTGGTTAGTCATCCTCAGTACTTCTTTTCACTTTTTCCCCTCTTTTATTTTCTTCTTTTAATGTTTTTAAACATTTCCATTGCCTTACAATAAGAAAGCATGCCATATGTAAGGCAATTTTTCTTTCAAAACAAAAGTCTCACTCATAAAATTTAAAGATTTTCTTGTGATAATAGCAAGGGGCTTCCGGTGCTTAGCTTTCTCATCTAAAAAAAGGTACATTTTGTCTGTATCTTGATTATCAGGAATAAGAATAGAGCATAAAATTATTGTTCTTGCCCATAAGCAATTGATTTCAAAGAAGGAATTTTGAAAACAAACGATAATTTGTGCTCTACATTTCATTCCTAATAGACAACACTTAAATGCTTTAGACCCCTTTTGGCTGTCTGATTCTGTTTCCCTTTTTTTTGGTAAAGGTCATAATGAACTTTGCAAATAAAAAGTATAACTTTTACCTGCACCTAATCCAAATTTCATAGTAGTTTGCCATTGCTATCCTTGCTTGTCTTGCTCAACTGAATGTAGTGTATGAACCTAAAAGGTCAGTTTCTTTTTTTGTGCTTATGAATGCCTATGATAAGGTGACCTTTTTTTCTCCATAATTTTTTATTTATTTCAGCTTTTTTTTCACGTTTTATAATGGTATCTCGTTCTACGGAAATTTCAGTGACTGTGAAAATCTATTTGCTTGAAACAAATTTTGATTAAATGAGGGAGATAAAAAGGGGAACACAAACCATCTATGTTTATCTGTTTATGGTTTAAAGGAGTTCCATTGTACAAAAGCCTTTGCAAATTTGTATATTCTTTGCAAAAAAAAATTAATAAAAATTGAAAACTATTTTAACGTTTTTACATACACACTTTTCATAGAACCAATATATAAACACTGTGCCGGGAATTTAGATCTATATTATCACCCTATATGGGTGATTAAAAACAAAAATTTTGGGACAAATTGTTTAATGAAAGAGAAAGTTGAAAATGAGATTGACTGTGGATGAATTTGTTGCATGTTTTGGATTTTTTTAAGCTGGTTGTGGCAGCATTAAGGTCTCTTTGTAAAATTTTATTTGCACTCTGGTTCAACCTATTGTTTGTTGTTAATTTTTTCAAGCAGTGATCCAATTTTTACAATTTGAAATGTTTTTTCGCCTCATTTGTCAGTGCTCTTTTTATTTTGTTGCAGTCCATACTTAAAATTTGCTACAAGAATTTTTTAGAACAAATTATTGTGCTTAGTTACATTTGGGTTTAAAACATCAATGAAATGCATGAAAGGCTGTTCTTAGAAATTTTTTGTGTTGGTAACATTTTTTCCTTAAATAAGTGAATCATGCCTAAATTTTTTTTTTTTGCGTGTTCTAGAAAAGTTTGCATTGCTTCAAATAATAATCACGTTTTGAAAGTGGATAATATCTTAATGGTAAAGTTACATTTTAGTTTTACTGTGATTGTTATTTCTGCACAAAATTTCAAGAGTATAATAGGATTGAATCTATAAATCTTATTTGCAAACTGGTTTTTATTTTTATTCTTTTTCTGTACCTGTTTTAGATCTTCTGAGTGCCAAAATCCCAACGACATTTGGCTCTTCATATGGTTCATCAATGGGCTCAACTTTCTTGCCAGACACACAAAGCAATGTTGACATGACTCAGGTATGGATTTTGCTTCTAAAAAATTTCTTCGTTGCAGCAGAGAAGTTATTGCAATAAGACTGAATATTTCTCGCATTCTGTCCAAATTAAGTCGAATGGCATAGTTTTGAGATAAAGGGTTTTAAAGTTCAATGGGTGTTCAAGTGTCAAAATTTTCTTATTTCAGATATTGACACTAAAAGTGTTTCTAAGCAGTTTTCACACCAAATTCAAATTGAAATTTTGTGTTTTATGTGTTTATTTTTTAATGATATGGTTGCTAAGGCCTCAAAACCTCTGTAGCTGTCTAAACTTGAAAAGCTATTTTCTCCCTTTTCTGAAATTTCACAAGTCCCAACCCTGTTGACTTCAAACGGCTGTAACTTCATACAGAAGTATGATAGAGCTTTTCTGTTAGTTGTATTTGAAAATAGAGAAAATAAGCTTTTCTATGATACCAATATCTGACTTTCTTCCAATTTCAACTTTATACTCATTTTAAGTGTTATCAGCCTACATTTCAAGAAACCCTGTTCAATTGAAAAAAAAAATGCAGTGTGCTATTAAGTGAGAATTGACACATTTAAGAGGCACTTATGTAGAAATTGACATATTATAAGAACATATTTATGCTCTTAATGAAAATAATAAATGTGTGTTCATTTGCTGCTTATCTTTTTCTTGTTGTTTAAATGCAGGAAAGTGATAACCTCTTGGACTTCCTCAACAATACTCAAGGGGTAGGCAACGGACATAGTGCAGGTCAGATGTCCATACCTATGACTCAGTCACATGCCCTTCATCAACAGACTCAGCCCCAGCAGCAACAGATGATGTCACCGCTGGCACAGTTGATGGCAGACAACACCACCAACATTGTGGAGCCGGCGTCGCAAAACCTAGCTTTTCAGCTGAAAACATCAATGGACAACCACAATGGCAATGGTGGGCAGATTGAGATAGACCACAGCCCAGCAATTTTTGTGGATGGCAACCAGGCGTTTACGTTGGTCAGCTCCGGTGGGCTAACATCCAGCAACAATAGTAACAACATCAGCATGGGTTTAGTGAATGCCCCCACCCAAAAGCCCATTGTGGACAGTGGGAGTAGTGGTGTGGGACCAAATTTTGCTGATCTGATGACTATGCTGCAGCAAGAAAGCCAGAAGCAACAGCTGCTGCAACAACAGAAGCAGCAGCAGCTGCAACAACAACAGAAGCAGCAGCAGCTGCCACAACAACAGAGGCAGCAGCAGCAGCTACAACAAATGCAGCAACAAAAGCAGCAGCAGCAGAGACAGCAGTTGTTACAAAGGCAACAGCAACAGCAGCGTGCCCAACAGCAACACCTTCAGCAAAGATTCAAAGCTGTGCCAGTAGCTCCTAAAGTCCCACCTCAGATTCAGCAGCCTGACCAGCAGGATCTGCTTCAGCAGCTTTTACAACAGCAGCAGTTTCAGCAGTCGCCATCTGCCCAGTCTCCGCTCCTGGCCCAATCTCTGGCTGCGTCACCTAGCACATCTCCCCTTCACAATTCCATAGACCGAGGCACTAACAGCATATCTCCTCATAGGACTAACTCCCAGGGTATGGCCACCTTATCTACCTCACCGTCACCTGGACTTACTCATGTGCCAGTATCTCCACAGCAAAAGAAGGGAGGGAGGCAGGTCCGGGGAGGTCAAAAACAGTCACCTGTAAGAAGAAATAGTGGTGGTAGTTGTGGTGCAAGTGGAGTTATGTCAGATTTGGCTAAAATGGCTTCCAGCAAAAAGAAGGATGGACCTTTTGCAGTTCCTCAGGTTAGTAAATTTATACAATTGGTATCTCAACTAGTTCAAATAACAAGTGGATTGTCGGAAGTTTAAAATTTATGAGAAAAAGGTCTTAAAATTTTTTCTTCTTTTTTCATCATAATAAATGTTAAAAAGAATTCTTAGTTATCATTCTGATTATCTTTGTAAAGAAATTGAGAGGTTTTGTAATTTAGTGCTGCACTTAAGAATGTTTCCTTTGGTACCATTCACTGTAGATGATTATTTTAAAGCTAAAGAACATGCACCCCTCTGTTCAACATCTTTTGTATGTTATAAATGTATTTTTGTAAGTCAGTAAGAAATATGCCTTTTTAGTTTCAAAATATAATTTTCAGGATTTGCTTGTATACTTTCTTCTATTGCTGGGTCTTGCAAGTTGCATTATGACAGACATATTTCGAATGTGACCATATCTATATTTCTTGGTAAATCCATCTAAAATTTATTACAAAGCATTATGATGCAATTTAAGAAACTTAGAAAGTCATTACGTTACATCACTATGAGAGTGTTGTGTTAATTTCTATGTTAGTTCTAAAATGCTTTGCTCTTGCTTCCCTTCTAAAAGGACAGATGCACAACATTCTGTCACAACCTCAAAAAGAGCTTTTTTCTTTAAATGTGACTGACATGATTGGTGTGTGAATGCCTGTCTATTGATGTATTGTCTCTGAATCTGAATATAGGTCCCTCTCTATGCTGCTTTTTAAATGGCCTGTAGAGGTCTTGTCTTGTAATGTATGGTCTGAATTTTCCAATAGCTATTTTATCTTGATTTCCTGTTTTTCTTGCTAAAATCTGAGGTATGTTTACAGTGACTAAGGTCAAAGTCACTTTATTGGAGCCTGCTTACTCAAGAAATATCTGAAAGCATTAAGATAGGACCCAAATTTTATCTATATCTAGCTGCTTTCTATGCCTAGATGGAATCCTTAGAGACCTAGGCTTAATGCCCTAACAAGTCCAACCTCCTTAGTGACATTACATCACTTGTAATAATCATAAAAATGAATGCCCTACTGACAATTGTCTTCCAACCTCTCCAAATGAGTTGAAGTTTCAAGGTAGTCAGATGTTGATATCACAGAAAAGCCTATCCCCTCTAATTTCAAACACAACAAACAGAAAAGCTCTATCATGCTTCTGTGTGAAGTTAGAGCCGTTCGAAGTCGGCAGGGTTAGGGCTTGTGGAATTTCAGAAAGGGAAGAAAACAGCATTTAAAATGCTCATTTGGACAGAATGTGAGACAATTTAAGATATGGGAACAACTATCTTTTCGCCCTCTTTAAGGACTGAAAGCTCAAAAATTTATTCATAAGTAAGTTCTCCTTGACCTCCATCCCAATTTCACTTTTTCAAAAAGGTTGATCTTAAACTAATCAAACCCTGTACTGTCCTCAGCACATATATGATGTGCAGAAATGTACCATATATATATATATATTTTACATTTAGGACATTGTCCTTAAAACTCTCTTCCTTCCCTACATATGAATATATCTGATACTAGTAATAGTCTACTATTTCAATTGCTGCGGTGCTGGGGTCTATTTCAAGCCCTGTACTATCTATGCTGACACCTCCACTAATGCCTTGTTTCTTGTGCAAAGCACTGCACACTCTCTAACGCTGGCCCTAAAGTTGAAAACTCAGATGTGAAGCAAAATCACAATACATTATCGGAGTCAATGGATTTGGAACTTGAATAATTCAAATAGTTGCTTAAATCAACCAATAATCTGATTACCAATTTGTTCTGTAAAGTTATGTACACCGTTAATCTTATTTTCTATAATTCAAAGTTAAATTTTGTTCCCATGAGGTTCAAAATATCCAGTGTACTTTTATTCGGGGATGCCAATGCTAAGTTTTTTTTTCATTTTTTTTTCTGTTTTTTTTGCACAACGTATGTCTATGCCATTTTACTGTTTTACAGGAGAGAAGAATACTAGGCTAATCTTTAGGGTTTTTTTTTTTCAATCCCTGTTTATTATACAGAGCTGCCATTAGTGCCAACCAGTATCAGTTTCAGTATTTTTGTACCAGAATGAGATTACTGGAGTACTCATATCAAACCCATCATACTGAAATGAGCTATGGCTCAGAAAATATTTGTGATCACTGAAAAAGGTCATCAGCTAAAGTTATTTAAGAATGGGTAATAATAAACTTAATACTTTTCTTAAAAGTGCAAGTTGAAAATTGGGACAATTCAAACATCAAGAACTTTGCATCTTCTGCATATAATCTCATTACAAATGGGTCCCATGAACAAAATGTATCATTTTGGAACCTTTTTCTCATTGTGAGTTTTTTGGATTTTTGGAAAATACTGAAATGAGGGATTCAAAGTTCTGGAAACAGTTAAGACACTTCTGATTAACATATGTTGCACTTGGTGTTTTTGTACAACTGTACCAAGTCTTGCAAAATCCAAATTCATTCCAGGCAAAACCAGTTGCCAACACTCGTGTAAATCGAAGGATCGCGCCAGCTCCTCCGGTGCCCATTGCCCCATGTGTACCCTCCATCCCTCAGCATCAGGCCCCCGTCCCTACCTCTCCAGCCACAGCCTCAGCTTGTCAGGAGTCATACCTGGCAAAGCTTCTCAAAAATGGTTAGTGCCAGTTACTTTGGATATGCATACTGAGAAATATTTTCACAAATAGATGAGACTATTGGTTTTTTTTATTTATTGCATTGATGAAACTTGTCGTCTATTTTTAACCACCAAATTTGCTGATCAATAGAATATATTTATATTTATATATACATTTCATGGTGGCAGAAAATTTCTCATTGACAAAAGTAAAAAACTAAATTGTTGATCATTCTCAATGTTTCAGACAGGTGTCATGCAAGTAACAAATTTTGAAAAACTTTTATTTAAATGAAATGGTTGATCACACATCTAAAAACCATGTAGATTGTTCTCTCATGGTTGTAAAGCATTTATTTCCAACCAGCCTGTTTACTTCTATGTATTGCAACCAGTGCAAATCACTTGGAGGTTGGAAATTGTTGAGAAAATGTCTTTAAAAGTAAATTTTATTTGATAAAATGCCTTTTAATAGTAAACTCTAATTCAAGAAAATGTTGTTGAATAGTAAACTCTTATTTGAGAAAACGCCTTTTAAAAGTAAACTCTAATTTGCGAAAATGTCTTTTAAAAGTAGATTTAATTTGACAATGTAATGCAATTTTAACACTTTGGAAGCTAAGAAAATATGTTTTTCAAAATATCAGTGCCTTGTATTCTAATGTGGCATGTGCAATATCTGACTTGTTTGCAAAGATTGCAACTTATGCAAGACATATGTCGTATGAAATCTTTTACAAAATTTAATTGAACAACTAAGATATCAATTGATTTGTAAAATCATCCAGGAACCTACCCTGGAGCTATGATCAACGTCAAGAAGGAATTTTCTCAGCAGAAAGAGCTTGCCCAGCAGCCTCACATTCTTCCCCATGGGGCAGGAGCACAGTTGACCCCTATCCAGACAACCACCAATCTTTACCAGCAGATCCAGGCTGCGTCCTCGTCACCTCCCTCTGCAGCGTCAGCCATTGTGTGTCAGGTCGGCCCTCAGCCTGGCTCTGATACTTTGATTACTGTGCCACTGGCTGGACAGATTCAGGCATCTTCGCTGTTTGCTGGAAACTCTGTCGGGAGTCTTGGCTTGAGCTCGGTATAGAATTTTCTTTGATTTCCTAAATTTTTGACTGAGAACGTAGTCAAATGGTTTACATAGCACTACAGGAGAGTCTACATAGTTCAAATATTTGCTTAATTGGAACTTAATTCATATGACTTGAGTTTATTTTTCTGGTTGTTTTTTTTACTAATAATTTGATTTTGGATGGTACAAAGTTAAATTTTGTTCCCAATGGCCTGAAATAGATTGTATGTCTCTGTGGTGGCTTAGTTTTGAAATTAATACTTTATCTATGCCAATTCGCAGGCAAGGCACAAACTTTTGTATTTTTTTTTATTTACGCATCACCTTTTCATCTTCTTGTAAGTGTTTAGACCTTAGATGCCTTCTAAAAACAGCAAACAATATTTTTTTAGGCCTGTGATACTATAAATGTTTTAATTAATGAAGATGCTTAAAAAGAATAGTAGGCCTAGAGAATGTTGGTTGGATTATGCACAGCAAGAGAAACAAAGATGATATCTTTTATGCTTGATCTAAAAAATGTTCGTTAAGAATGTAAATGTAAAATAAAGTTAGAAAATATTTTAAAGCATGTGTGTCATTTATCTGAGGGTTGTAATTACATGGGGCAATAGAATACTATTTTAAAAAAGTGAAAATATTAGTATATTTCTAAATTGAATTTTAAGTTAAATTTCATAAAGCAATTGAAATACAATTGAGAACGTGAAAAGTGCATCTCTATATTTAATTTTCAGCTGAAAATACTATAAAGTGAAAATTTTTTTCTAAATTTAATTTTCAGCTAACATCCCAGACTTTGGCCAATGTAGTTCTGCCTGTATCTCTTGGGGGCCAACAGATGGAGGGGCTGTCAACCTCTCCGGGACTAGTAGAGAGCCCTCAACATCAGTCGTCAGTCTATGCTCGGCTAACAGAGGAAAAAGGTTGGACCCGATAAAAATTTGTAGTAATTGTCAGGAATGCCAAATCTGTTTTATTTTTGTTTTGTTTTTTTTTTCTTCGGCCCCTAGAAGTTTTCCAGTTATGTGTGATTATTATTCTTGATCCATTATCTTAACTTGTACCTATGACATGGTAAGATGCTATGCTTAGCTTATTTTCCAGTCATGGTGCCAAACCATTTGGCAAGGCTGAATTTCCTATTCAAAAGACACAAAGTTGAAAAAGAATAGATGTTGGCAATCAATGAAATTTGTGGTTCACTGCTGAGCTATGAAGGGAAAAACGGAAGAAAAAAGGGTGGTATTATCTTACAATTGAAGATTTTAAAGAAGTAAAAAGTTAAGGCTCTAAAATAGCAAAGTAGGGGTCTTCATTTGTTTTGTTATTTCACATCTCTTAAAAGATAACTAAGTGTTTAAACTAGAACTTTTAAAAGTGTTCAACAAATCTTTCTCAACCTACCAGTGTCTTCAGTGCCATCTTCGCCCAATACTTCAGGGGCAACAAGCCCTCCATCATTTAGCTTGAAGCCATCGCCATCACCACCCCAGCCATTTATGGATACCTCAAGTAATATGGTTGAGCCTACCTCTCCCTTCAGTATGGTAGCAATGTCCCCTTCTACTGTGGTAAGCTACAGAATAAGCAGGTCTTGTTGAATTTTCCATTCAAATACCTTTTAAATCTTTTAGTTCATTTCTTACTTAAAGGTACCTTAAAAATTCTCTCTCTGATAAAACAGATGCTACAGAATTGAAACAAAATGTCAGTGTTTTAAGAGCAATATGTTACCTTATTTGTTGTTGTTTGCTATAATTTTTTTTCATGTACAGTACAAAGCCGTATTGCCACTGCCATTTTTTTTAATCCTTTAGCATTTTGTGTATCAGGTGAATTATTGTCTTAAGCTTAAAGTGACTTTGTAATCCTAAAATACAAAAAGATAATATTTGGTACAATTGGCTTTGTTACAGCTACATAGTATGTAAATTTATGTCCTTGGTATTTTTTTATGCTGAACATTGTTAGGGCTAAGGCAATTATTATTCAGCCTTAAGTT
>BMAT01002734.1:71187-85120 GCA_019649035.1 Elysia marginata | reverse complement strand
AGCCCAAAAATCTGTTACATTGTGTGTACTTTGTCTGACCACGAAGTGTCCACTACAGAACCGTTCACAGACTTCAGGATGGTCCCAAGGAAGAACTTGCATAATTTCCGGAATCTAAAATTAATGCATACCTACTTGGTATACAGATTGTAACCTAATTTCATCATTCAAGGAATAAATTTAAACACAACCAAGGAAAAGCTTTTCTTTAAAGGCTAAGGTTTAAAAAAATGCGTGAGGCAACTACACTTACCCCAAGCAATTGATTTTCATATCCCCTAAGCTGTTCTAACTGCTTATCAGCAAAATCCCGAGGGCACATAATCATGCCTGTTGGGTACTGAATTTGTTACAATCATTGGCCTCATTTTTAACCGATCTAACAGGGTCAAAAGGCAAGTTTTGGCTAGAGTGGTTTTTGCAGCACTTGGTGAATAGTTTTACATAAGAGAAGCATGTATCATATTATTATTTTATCACTCAGGCACTGGTGGTTTTATCGTACTGTATCACAATACAACCGCTGCTGAAATGTCTCGTGACCAATTAAAATGTGCCGGATGACGAGAAATAGGAGAAAACGCCATTTAAAAGTACCCCCCTCCCCCTCTGCTGTCTTTATTGTTTTATATAAAAAATGATTTTCTAATGTGTTTTTAAAACTCTTAAGTTTATACAGTTTTTAACGTTTGGAAGCTAATAAAACAGCTTTATTCAAATGCCTGGTAATGTGAAAATTGCGACATCTGACTGAATTTCACAGGTTGAGAGACAACTGTTTCGCTGCAGACAAGAACAAACGCCGTGATATCCTAAGGGGTCATTCGCCACTGGTGCGGATCCCACATCGTTGCAGCGATAGACTGACTTATGTACCAAAACATGGTAGCCAAAAGCTTGTGTTTTATATAACCTTACTGCACGTTTTGAAGCAGAGCCGAAAAGCCAGCCTGGCAGCCAATGCCTTAATTTGAAACAAAGCCTAGAAAATAAATGTTTAAGTACATCACTCTAAGCTATGAATATTTAACGGTCGGGACCCCTTCTACTAATGGTCCAACTTTTATTTGCACAGTCAAGTCCCTGGAATTCTGACCTGGATACATGGAATATTTGCCTTATTTGAGTTAGATTTTGATCATCGATTTATTCTTTATTAGTAATGCATACTTCGCTAGATATTCGTCAAAAACATTTTATGTCTCTACAGTAACTGAAGCTCTTTTGTTGTTAAGGTGGTCAAGACATTTTCTCACTTCATGGGCTGCGATTGGTTGTTCAGTGCTTTCGGTGATTCTTACGCTATATATTTTATTACATTAAAATCTGGACTTGAAGGCAAAAAAGATGATGAAAGAAGGAGAGAACTCTCCACAACGGCCCTTGTAAGACTAAAGAAGATCTAATCATAGGATGCAAGATTTTGTATTTTGCCGGAGTTTTTGAGATTTAAAAATATCTGCCAACATTTACCTTTTACTAAAAACTAAAAAAAGCTAAAATTGAAGCTTTAGAGAGAACCCTGAGATTTGCAATTTATGGTTGCTCTGCTATTGTTTATCAATAACTAATTCATATATCGATAAGAAAATCGTTGTGTTAGTAAATACAATCGTACGTGCACCTGTAAGAAACAGTCTCTATGTTAAGCAATGTAATGCGTGTTTGCGGTTCTATTTTCTATGATTGTCTTGTGAATACCATTGCCAAGCGAGTCTTAAACATTTTCCGGCTTTTTGTGAATTAGGTGTTAACCTTGCACCATTGTTTGTATCCAAAACAAACGAATCGATAGCCCTTGCAATAATCGTCTCGAGGTGAGCCCGGGCGCTGAAATTGAAAACTGGAAATGAAATAAGGTCTGCTCTGGTTAGCTCTGCTCTGCCAAGATTACATCTACATTGTGAGGATAGGCTACATCAAACAGATGCTGATAGACTAAATACATTTAAGTTCGCCTATTACAGGGTGCTGTAAAACCGCCTTTCCTAATCCCTATCCTTGATTATATCATAAAAAACCACGAAATTGAATTATTAAATTCAAGGTTAGCACGCAATAAAGTGCAAGCACGACCTCTTCTTTTTTCTTTTGGAATTTTATAGTCTGTCTGGTGCTGAGTTTTGTCTGTAAACAACATCTCTCTCCCCTGAGCGTGTCAAGGGAAGGCCCTTTAACTCACTTTAAAACACCTAACGAATAGATCAGTTACCACTTAAAACCTTGAATGATTTGACCCCCAACTATAGGTCACGCAGATCTGGTGTCAAGCTCATAAAGCCTATCTCCATAGATAATGATCACATATCTCAACAATCCGTACACTTGCTTTGTCACAAAAACACCAACAACGTCGACATGTAAACAATGTATGTGGTTATTTTTCTTCTTTTTTTTTCTTCATGAATTCGATGAGAATCACAGTAGAGCTGTGTTGATAAGCAAGATCAAATATTTGTAAGGTAAATATTTATTGCATATCTAACATTAAGAGTGCAAACTTGAGGTCATCCTAACACATATCTGACCATGAATTTCTTGCGCACTGTGGCTAGAGATCAAGTTTATTTTAAAGCACGTCTCTACAGATTACATTCACTCTGACTTACAAAGTAAAAATATTTTTAATGTTGCTGTTGTGAAATGTCATCTTAACCATGCGAGAACTGATAAAAACTTCCGTGGCACAAGACAGAGAGACAGAGAGAAAGACAGACAGAGACAGAGGATGAGGGAGGGAGAGAGAGAGGGAGGGAGAGAGATACAGAGAGAGACGGAGAGAGATAGAGAGAGAGGGGGGAAGAGCGATGATGATGATGATGATTATTGTTATAATGATGGTGATGATGATCATGAAACCAAGAGCGACTGTGAGGGAAGAGAGAGAAGGCGAAAGTCAGAAAGAAAGAAATTAATAGAGACTGCCTAATAATAATAGAGAATCATAGAGAACAAAAATGAGAATGCAGAAAGACCGTGATAAAAAAGAATGCGCAAGATGATGGGATGGTGCTGATGATGGGAATGAGATGATGATGATGTTATAATTTTTACAAATGCAGCGAAATACGGAAACCAACAATCAAATCATAACCAAGTGGTAAAGTACATTGTATTTTTGGCGCAGACAATTAGGTTTAGTTATTTCTGTGAGTATACATGTACTTAAATGTATCGTGCTAGGCGTATCTAGTGGACCCCTTGGATTGAGTGATCAGAAATAGGAAAAGCTCAAAGTACAAGAACATTGCCACCACAGATACGGCAACACGTGAATTGATCATGTCTATATACATTTGATAAAATCAACTCGGGACAGAACAAATGTGAAGACTTTTTAGACATGAGTTGACTTTAACCATTTACAAAAGTGTAGAGAAGGACAAAATGGGACCTAGACACAGAGTTGATTTAACTTTAAGCAAGAGTTTCCCTTAAAGATGTTGACTTTAAGTAGTTTCCACTGTATTTCGGTAGATTCACAGCCGCCCAGGAAACGAAATAAAAGAAATAAACAAAACAAAAAAATCCTCTTACTGTGCTGTGCCCTTCTTTTTAACGTCAGTGTTATCTGATACTCATAAGATTTCCATGTGTTTTTTATGTTTCGTCCAAATAAAAGTTTCAATATTTTCAGCAAATTTACTTTGAATAAATATTTCTGACGTGGCTAAAACATTTTTATTTGTTTAGAAGTCCTATGTGAACATGTCAGATTTGATTATTTTTAAACGTTTAAGAACATGTCTTTCGATTATAATTTTTGTGATCCTTGATGATGCACCTGAGCTGATGGTCAAATTCTTCTTGCTACTTTTTCAGACAAAATGGTCTGTGTGTAGAAATTTTACATCAATAACTCTTTCGCTATTTTAACTCCATTAAAACTACCATAGTTTTCTTCAAAGGTGCTTGATTTTTTTTGTTGCCAAGAACATGAAAATAAAATTTAAAAAAATTAATCCTAAGATGGTTATGCTTAATTTAAATTTGTGACACCCGATGCCTCGAGATAGTTTATGTAATATGTGAATACAGATGCCACCTATAGTTGTTTTGTTTTTTTCGGCTTCGTCGGGTTTTTTCCGCCGACGTTAATTTATCGGATCTGGGTAACTACTGTTCCTATTATCGAAAAAAGAATCATTTTCAGTTTTTAAGGGTTCGTTAACATCCCTGTAGTAACACGATTATACCTTAACAACTAATCGCAAATCTGTATTATTTTTTATTTCAAAGACACTAAAAAATTCAGGTTCGGGTAGATGTGACAGGAGCTGCTGTATAATGCTCCTCTTTATTTCACAAAGTGGCATCAAGAAACAAAAGGACTACCTGGAATTTGTAAAATAAAACTTCTTAGAAAAATTATTGCATGTTTGTGTGATTTTTGTCACTGTCAGCTAAGTCATTTTGCCAAATTATAACATTTGATGCAACTTGATTCAAAATAATTATACTTCATAGGGGCAAATCCATTAGCCAAAACCTGTTTGTTTAATTTAGGATCAATTAATTACTTAATGTATGGTTGGCCAAGCGCAATTTTTTAAAAGTTAAAAGTAAAACTATAAATAAATATGTGTTATTGTTGAGTTAATGCTATCAATACCAATGCTATCTTTTACCAAGATTATTATCCTTTTTTATTATAGTTTATTGATTTTATTATTACGGTACTGTTATTTATTAGTCTAACGAAAAGGACAATGTATTATTTCTTTTGGTTTTTTGTGTTTTACAAATTTATCTTTGTTTTTATGGAAAAAACAAATTATATTAGATTGGTTAATTTCATTGTACAGCCATTATAGTTTTTATTCATATCCCATTATGTTCTCAATTTTATTGTTTCTGTTGTGTATTATTACCACAATACTTTAATTTTTTCTATTGTCATTACTGTTTAAATTAAAAGTTAAACACGTTATACGGAAAGACAAATATTTTACTAGGAAACATTAAACAAATTTGAATTAGTAAAATATGTGACAGAGGACGATGCGCGCATCAAGGTTACCAATCATTGCTGATTTTTTTGCAAATTGTATTATCATTCAGACTATTAATAATATTCTTTTTCTATCCCTACTATCATCATTTTTACTAGAACTGATACCGCAGTTCCCATGATTGATACCAAACTATTTCGACACTGGTATCATCATGAACACCACTGCTATAACCGTTATTAATATTATCATCACCAATGTCATTATAATCATCACCTTCACCACTATCACCACCATCATCATTATCATGATGATCATCATAACCATCATCATCATCATCATCATCATCATCATCATCATCATCATCATCATCATCATCATCATCATCATCATCATCATCATCACCTTCATTGCCATCATGATAATCCAAATCATCATGATTATTCATCTTGGAAAATTATTACTGGAATAATTCCTTCTGTTTATGTTTTGTGGATTTATACAGCTAGGTTTTGAAGCTCACCTGTTATGAGAACTATTATTTCGATTATGAGTAATTGTTAGTATTATTAACACCATTTTGTTCATTGTTACAGTTTATGTTATAACTTCTGCTGCTAATACTATGATTAATGCGTTCAGAAATTTTATTGCCGGTAAAATTTCTCTATTACTATCATCACCTTCAACAATAGCGGTATTGGTAATTTTGATAGTGCTTTTATTATAACTGTCATTATTGAGGTTAATACTATCAATACCGATGCTATTTTTTTACTAAGATTATTATCCTTTTTGTTATAGTTTATTATTTGTATTATTATGGTACTGTTATTAATTAGTCTTACGAAACTGACAATGTATTAATTCTTTTGATTTTTTTGTGTTTTACAAATTTATGTTTATTTTTATGGAAATTAAAAAAATAAATAAATATGCGTATATGAAATATTTTTTAAAACATAAATGCAATGACATAAAAACACTATCGTTAGTTATATTTGTAAATTTTGACTGTACGAGACAGTAGGCCTATTGTTATTTTTAAAAATAAATATCAGATGGATATCGCCGCAGATAGAAGAATGAATACTGCAATGATTAGTTACCGGTATTTTTGTTTTCAGTAAAGATGAAGTAAAGATAAATCATTCTGTTGCCTTCTTTCCCCTCAATATAATAACAATAACATTTTCCGCAATCGTTTCAACTTCTGTATGTTTCTTTTAAAGTGGCTAACGGATGGTTGCCAAAACAACTACTTCAACAGAAGATTGAAACTCCACATAAGACAAATTTTATGTGGTATATTACATGTTTCTAAACCTATATTCAGCAGCTGCTGAGTTCTTCCAACCCTCTCACTCGAAGATATTTTCTATTCATTTTTTAAAAGAGATATTATCCTGTATAAATAATTAACTATAAAGAAGAAAGAGGATTGTATACCATGAGACCCCATTACACTACCAAGACCTGTCACTCCAAGTTTAAATGAGTCGGGTTTCATATTCAACATATATTCAAATAGTACTATTACTATTATACATTTTATTCGCTTCTGAACGCTTAGATTTACTGATCGCTAACATAAATTTTTTTAATATTTTAAGGAAAAAAGAGCTTGTCTTATCGGAATTTGCATGCTTTTTAATTTCATGTAAAATTTTAACAGCCTACACATTAGAGTTGGCCTCGACCAGGCCTTAATTAATACCCAGCTATTGACAGTGAAAATCCTGTCATTATGCTTAAATGCGCTTTTAAATGCTGCTCCCATGTGATTATGTAAATTCAAAAGGTCATTTGGTTAGTAACGGCCATCACTTTCTACTCATTACGATTGGTGTAAAGATGATCTGAGTACCGGTATATTACAAAGAGAACATATAAAACAATAAACAAACAGATCCAATAAATTTATGCCACTCATAATGAATCATTTTATTCTTGGAATAATTCATCAAAGAAAATAGCCATATCATTAAAAAGAATGTTTCCCTGGACGGAGTCTTAAAAATGTAGATAAAAACAGTAGATCAGCAGCATGTTTTAAAAAATGTCTTTACATTTCAACATTGTTACCCAACAAATTACATGTGTTTCCAGCAGTAAGTTGTTATCACAAAACTTTTTAATACAGTACAGCTAACAAGAAATCATTCTTTTAGCAGCAGTATTTCAGAACGGTATACAGTGTACTGAATGATCTAACAACAAAAAACACTGTAAACCTATAACAATACATTAATCACGTTTTAAACACCTCTGTTGTATAAATTATTACATCATTTTACACCAAAACTGTAGCAATAAATAAGATTTAGGAATAATTCAGATTTTTCAATAATATTGAGGTTTATTATATTATAACAATGTCGGTCCTATTCGACAATAAAAGCACAAAATCTTAATCGTAACCTCTAAACGAATATTTGTTTAAATATATGTGATACTACATCAGACATGGATTAACAGCAGAAGAAGTTTAAAAACAGTGCATTAGATCAACAAAAGGCACAAAATAATGAAAATGTACAAATAAACAAAACAAACTACAAAACAACAAAGAAAAAAAAAAACCAACTCCGTAAGCTACTTATCTACATATTTTCTTGATTTCTTTGCATCTCTTTCTTAATTTCCATTTTATTTTCAAAAACGTGGGACAGAGCGATCTTATTACATTACAAATTCTTAAAGGTCATATTTATAAGCATTTCACTAGCTTTTACAATTAATCGTAACTAATTAAGCGTTGTACTGTATTCGTTAATGAGTTATATCAGTTTCGGGTCCTGATTCTATGTAGTGTAACTAGTCTGTGTTGAGGATAAGACACACTCCCTGCAGTGTCCAGTGTGAGGCATGCTCGTGTGTTGCCAGGTCAGCCTCAAACACAAGGCCAACACCCATGGCGTTTCGGCGCTGTGACGTCATGTACACAGGTGTGCGGAATGTATTCTAGGAACAGAGGTTAAAGAATTACATATAGTTATGGCCTTAGAACTACACGGGTCTAATTAAACTTTCTCTTTAACTGAGACAGGTGTTGGAGATACAAGTACCTTACACAGTGAGACAAACAAACGGACAGAAATGTATCCTTTTCGCACATTTTCTCTCAATTTTCGAAGAGTTACCATGGACATTCACTGAGATAGAATACCGATATCATTTGTTTTTTAAAATTCAAAACAAAGACAAGTAGAATCAATACTATGGACAGGCTCAGATACAATGGACGGATATGGATAGATTAGACATGCTTCTGACTGAGTGATAGAATTGAACCTACCTGAAGCTGGAGCCGGTGAGCTTCTATGAGTATGATCTCCCTCAATGGGCAAACAGAACCAAGACAATAGACAGACTCAGACACTAGACAGAAATGGATAGAGACAGACATACACTAAGTGCTAGCCAGACATTTACCTGGAGCTTGAGCCTGTGAGCTTCTATGGGGATAATCTTCATGACTGGAATCTCCTGAATCAGCTGCTTGGGTCTCTGCGGAACCAGGTGCATGTTCTCTCTGTCCCACCCAGCGCCCTCTAGGTACAGGCCGTGAACGAAGCAGCCTGGGGGGAAAGCATCGGATGTTAATTTACTAAAAAAGATAAGATAAAAGCTCTGAGCTGTCTGACTTCTGACTTCTCTCTCTCTCTCCGTCTCTCTTTCTCTCCCTCTCTCTCTCTTTTTCTTCTTTTTTCTTTTTTTATGAAAACACCAATACTCTTTTGATGAGGCACCGTATTGAAACATTTTGGTTTATACTTTCCAATCAACTACGTTTTACGTAAATTGTATTATCATTTCTTTCTTTTTATTTAGGAAATTTTGGCAAATTTGAGTATGTGAGAAAGGTGAAGAAGCTAGAAAGATAAAGAGAAGGAAAAGAAAAGAGGAGGATGAAAAGAGTGAAAGAAAACATGCTTTTTTAATAGAGAGCTGCCAAGAGTGTGATCTTGATGGTGCGTATTCTAATGTCTTTCCGTGCAATTTAAACAATTATCAGACTATGCATGTCATTTAATTCAGCCCTAAAGTTCATGCCAAACTTCTGATAATGGATCTTTTTTATCTTATCTTAACAAATCATGGCTAGCTAAAAAGAATATATTTATCAATTTATAAGATTAAAGGTTATAACTTGCTTTGAGCCGCGAATAAAGCTTTAAAAAAGACACAGTGTTCTATTGACTGCAAAGGAAATAACACGGCAATGGCGAATGTTCCCAAGCTTACCGGAAGTGGTCCTCTCCGTAACATCTTCAGCATGAGCATACTGAGTCATGGAAGTGTATAGGGTGGACTTATCCAGGGGCCAGCCGTTCTTGCGACATGTGGCCTGCACCAGGGCGGTGAGATAAGACTCAGGGATGTGCAGACCTGACAGCCAGATCACAGAGGGCTCAGCTTCGTTCACCTGGAAGTAAATATCAAGGTGGAGAGAATGTAAACATTATGCAATGACACGCTTTCAAGCACAAATTGTTTTATTCCCGCTTTCCGGCCAAAATTCAATTTAGAATAAATAATGGATGCAGCCACAGCGAAATTAGTAATGATAGAGAGATTAAAGATATGGAACTATTAGAAGTGAACCGAAATAGGTCTTTCATGAAAATGGCCAAAAATGCTTGCTTTGGCATGGTTTGAACCCTCGACGTATAGTGGCTTCAACACCCTTCGCCTGCCCTTCAATGAGACATAACTTATACATTTATACCATGTCAAAACTGTGCATTGCTAACTTAAATGGGAGAATCCAAATTGCGCCAAAGGCAACTATTTAATCGGGAAGCACAATTTAAAGTGCATGCAATATAGTTCAGTTCACGATTCTTTTGAACAGTAGTCTGGTCAAGTCTTCGTCAAATTAACAAGATGATGATAAATAAAGTTAATAACAAAAAGTATTCCCTGGTTCTTTCAAATGAAAAATATAAGCTAAAAACTAGGTTTAATAACGTCCCTCTTTTCTCACTCTGATAAACCAAGCATTTCTATCTGCCAACCTTATTGTTTGTCTGTTTGAATGTCTATCTGTCAATTGCCCTATCCCTTAATGTTACACTTTCTCTTTTATCCTTACTTGTATTCTAGCCTATTTGTAGTTTTTCTTTCTGAACTGTCTTGAAATTGTACTCTGTAGCGATATTAATGTAACTATTTGTCTGTATTTATTTTTTATCTATCTGTGTCTCCTCACATCCTGTCTCTCCAGCACACTCTTTTCCTTTTCACTCCCCCATCACGTACTCACCCAGGTGTTGTACTGCTTCAGCCTGGCTTCGAAGTGGATCATCCAGTTACCGAGTGACTTGAGTGTGTCGGGCGCCAAGCGTCTCCAAATGGACGGGATCTGACCGTTGAACAGTGACCTGGCCACGTCGTCCAGCTCGCTGGACATTCCAACCTCTCCGGCCAGCGCCTTCACGGGGATACACAAAAGAGGCCGGGTTAGACTTTAAAAGATATTTTTATAAAAAGACCAAAACAGCAGAAAATGTTTAAAACACAGTGAGCAATATTCAGTATGTTACACTAAACTTGTAACAAGTTGTAGCAAAAAAAGTCAAACAAAACCCTACAGAATTTGATCACCTGAGTGTTAAAATAGTTTCTCTTTGAGCTTCATACAGGGCCATGACAAGTCACAGGATTGAAAGTACAGCGTCAGGAGGGGTTTGTTAATTCGGATCGACTCTGTATCCACTCGGAAAAGCAGAGCGCCAACTGCTGCTGGCTCGCTCTAACCCATGGATAGCCTGGCGAGCTTGAGGGTTTGTGTAACTACATGGCACTATGTTAGGTCATGGTTTAGGGTTAAATGCTGGTTGTAGTACCAAGGGAGCCAGCCCCGCGCTACGTCTCACTCTATGAAATGTTGAGCCCAAATGGTCTTAGTGGAAGGCTGTGTTGTGACCGGAAATTTCCATGAGTGTTATGTACAACCATTTAGACCAGTTAGGACAGAATAAATAAAAAAAATGACTGAAATGAACATTGTCTGCAGTTATCAAACCCTGTACAAAGGGGATGTAAAGATAGTAACACATGTATTCATATTCGATTATTCGGCCTTCGTCTGACATTCAATCTTTGAATCAAGTGAATGCCAGAGTGAGCTCTGTCTCTGATTCAAGTGGTACTGGTACTCACCCTCTGCAGCGTCAGGAGTGAGCGTCGCATCCTACCGATAAGCCTGTTGATTCTCTCCAACTCTTGTAGCAGCACAACCGTGGTCGGCGTGATCTCCGTGCCCAGGTTTTTACGGATTTTGTCCAGCTCATACTCGGCCGGAAGTTTGTTGAGGACGTCTTGGGCAATTTGAGCGATAAACTCATCACGGCTGATGCCCGAAGAGGATTCGCCTGTGATCATAAAATCATAGGGCTGACGTAGGAAGATGCTACAAAATTTCATGTGCGAGATTACATTCATAGAATTGACAAAGCATGGGATAAAAGATTTTCCCGGTGGGGATACAGTCACAAATGCGAAGACGCAATAAAAATTTTTTGGTGTAGATACAGTCATAAGTCAGAGCAAATGGGAGAAAATTTCATCTGTAAAAAGACATTAATAGGATTTACTGAGAAGGCAAGATAAAATTCCACCTGTGGATAAACAGAAGCGAAGACGCGATTTCGGAAGTGGTGATTATAACGAAGTTAGAGATTGCTTTAGTTTTATTCTTTAGTCATGCTATACATGTACAATGTAGGCCTAGATAAATGCTTCGCTTGCTTTGTTAGTGGAATGTGTGGGTATTCGCGGATATAACTTATGGTTTTCACATCACCTAACTCATTAAAATCTAGAATGATCGCTTATTGTTAATTGTGTAGGTCTAGGCTTCTGGATTTATCTAGATTCCCACCTTCCGGTTCATTTACATAATGTTTGATGACGTAGGAGGAATTTCGGGCGAGTTATTTTTATCTTGACTTGTGATTGGGTGTCGCTGCCGTATTAGGCCACGCCTTTCTCACCTTGCTTGTAAAGGGTCGAAAATTCGAGTAAAAGCTAGACCATGACATTGTGTTCTAGAAATGTGTTTTGCTTATAAATAGAGCTCGCGTGGTTGATAAAAAAAGACTAAGAAGACTGAGAGGATAGATTACTGGACGAAGAGAGAGTGAGCAGTTTTGTGCAAAAGTTAGATCTATGATTTGTTTATGCTGGACATTGGCAATCCCCCTGTTATTATTTTCGACTGCTGCTGGATGTAAATACTGTTTCGTGTTGATTTCTCCATTTTGAGTTGAATAAACTTATTTTCTACGTTCTTCACACGACTTTTCAGGTTTTCAAGATTAAAAAGAACTCACAAGTCTCGCATCAGGAATTTTATTCGTTTACTCGCCTATCATTTCTGGTGTTTGTGACAGTGATACAGTCAAAAGGTTAACAGAGTCGGAGAGAGAACATGTCGTCTGTGGGGACACATTCATAAGGTTAACTGGGAAACGGCGACAAGATTTTGCGCGTGGAAATAGATTCACAGAGTTTAAAGACAGTGGGAGAGAAGATTTTCTCTGTACATATACAGTCATAGGGTTAGCCCAAGAACGCAAGAGATTTTATGTGTGGCGATACAATTATAAGATTAACAAAGAACGAGATACAAGATTTTGCATGTGGGGATACAGTTGTAGGGCTGACGTTAAAAGATGTGACAAAACAGTGACAGCGATGACAAAACATTAAAGGATAACTAAGAAAGGAAATTATTTGATAAGAAAAGTAACAGTACTTTAGACACGTAGTGTTACATTACTGTACTACTCAGAAACCACAGTTGCAATGCATGTTTAGGCCCAAAATAGTGTACTTATAATAACTAAAACCAATATGGTTAAAAAGGCCAATAAATGGAAAATTGAAATAAAAAGAGGGGTGCGAGGGAGCGTTCTCACCTGTTTGTGGCTGCAGCTCGACCAGGTGTGACCACATGTCTCTGGCCGCTTGGGTGTAGTAACCAATCTCAGCATTTGGGTTCAACCCAAACACCTCTGGCGTGTTGGCCAGGGGAAGTTCTTCGATGTAGTCTGACGAGAAAGGGACAAGGTGGGAAGATCTTCATGCTCACGTCGTTAAGCAAAAGCGAATTATGCTGTGAGCTTTACAAAAAAACAAAAATTTTCTATTGCTCCTAATTAACTGAAATGCTCTTAGTGCTTTACACGGGTTCACCAATAGACCATTACCAAGCGATATACCACTGAATGGCCACAAAATCAGCAGTAAAACAGTACATAGATTGCTTTGGTATAATGCCAACATTTTACACTGCACAGAACTGGGCTCTTATTAAACGCCTAGGAAATGTGTGTCGAGTGCCTTTCTCAAAATAAATGTTAACCTCTCAAACCAAGACCCGAACTCCAACTTTTCTGGTCCAAAAGGTGAGAGTTTACTTTTATATCATGTCATAACGGCATAAATTAAATTAGGCAGAATCAAAGGTATAATTGTTGTGCCTTCTCGACAGTTATACTATTATCTGACGAAACCTACTGAATGTCGTCAGTCACTGACTTTTGTCCAATGTTTCTGCAGACGCATCCCCTGTCGGTTGTCTAATGTTACTAAAGAGACAATAAGGCAATGAAATGCGCAAAAATAACTCTCGGCAGGTTATATTAATATTTTCAAGTAATAGGATACGCTTATTATTATTTAACACATTGGCCCTAGATAGGACTCAGAGGGACTCCGCTGCGAAGATGTATAATTGTGGACGTTCAAGAGAGCTCTGACGTCATATCTCATTCAGTCGCGAGCCAAGTAGATCTATCTACCCCTCAGTTGCTCAAGACAATATTCCAGTAGAACTAATCCTATGCTCAGCTGTTTTGAAACTACAAACCCGTATAAACTAAAATCCTCCTATAGAACATAGATCTTGATATATGTTAAAATTGTTATTAACGATTAATCTTGCAGCAGAAACTCATTGTGTTGGGCCA
>BMAT01002734.1:61187-68687 GCA_019649035.1 Elysia marginata | reverse complement strand
TTGATAAGACTTGAAAAGTCATGGGTTGGAGTTAAAAAGCTGGCTAAGATAAACAAAGATGGAGGATTTTGGTCTGCGACTTATTGCCTAAAGGATCACAAATGCAATAGTGATGATGTTAGAACGGAACAACGTTAGATAAAAAAAATCTGTCAAAGGTCCAGTGGACTGGGCTTGAGAGGAATAAAAAACATAACTACGCCATGGAATAATACATTTTTTTTATCCTATAGTTTTTGGAAAGTAAAAAAGTAAGCTATCCCTGAGACAATAATGAAAAAGCTGAAATAAACGAGGATATGAGGTAATAGATTGTTGACAATTATTTTCTAAAGAAATACTGTGGTGTGATAGTTAGCTGCTGAGAAATGTTAAAATAATAATCAGAAGAGTAAAAATTGTAGAACTACAGGATAATATTCAGAAGAATTCTTTTAATTTTATAATTATAGCTAGGTACAACTACCTAACTTCATAAACGGTTAAGTCTCACCCACCTTGCCATACTTGCGCCTCTCCTGCACCACGGCGTGGAAAAAGGCCAGAGTGAAGACAAGGGCTGGGAAGGCAGTATGCTCGCACTCGGACAGAGCGGAAGAGGAAATCTTGAAGTATGTGCTGCGCATGTTCAGCTTCAGACCGTTAGGTGGCTCTGTCACCACCTGCGGAATTGTATAGAGAAGAGAACGTAAATAGAAGAGAAGAACGAACAAATGAATTTGGCTCTTAGTCTAATGTCACTCCACCAATATGGAAGGAAAAGTTCGAATTGAACTGATTTTGTCTGTTTCTTACGAGTTTTTTTCTTGCCAATATGGACTACTAAGACTAGTCCTCAGTTGCTTGAAGCTTGCAGTGGAGTAATATTTAATTAATAATCCATTTTATAGATTTTACCTCTTATGCATTGAGCTTTTATACCGTTCTGGTTTTTGAAAATATATCTCTGTGTCTTTTGACCTGCACCGCCAACTCTCTTATTTGCTTATCAAAGATTTCATCTGTCTTGCCTGACATTTGCAATATTATTTGTTTTCCTGATCTGGCTTTAACAACTGAAGCCCTCAGTTTAAAAAAAATCTCAGTACAATCCTGAAATCACCAATTCGTACGTGCTTAGTTTGAATAGAAAGGAATACTGCAAAAGATCGGGGAGATGATGAGCATTTCAAGAGCTTTCAAGAAAGCAAACTTTAGTAAAGATTATTTTTTATGTCATTTGGCTAATGGCGGAAAGTCTACGCAACGCTAGTTTGAGTGTACAGCAATCTAGAGGAGGAAAGTTGGATTTAAGACCAACCATCCTCTGTCTCGATGGAATAGAAGCAGTTAACTGTAGCAATAATCACCTTCCGTGATTGGTCGGTGTTATGGAGACAAGAAAAGCGTGTTCAGGACTATATAATAAGTAAAACAGCTTACCTGACCGGGTGCCAAAAAATCTAAAACAAAAACATAGATCTAATTAAGATCTAGATCCAGTCTATACTACATGTATATTAACTAATCTATCAGATCTAGGTTTTAGATCTTGAAATTCTATATGTTCCTGGAAGTTATTTTTGTTTTGTAGGCATAAAGTGTTTTGTAGGCATAAAGTCATAAATTCATGCTATGTCCAGAGTTTGGGTTACCATCCCTGAAGGGCCAACAGCCTGAAGATTTAGGAGGTTCGCAGAAGAAGGCTAAAGCGAACTTGGAGAAGGATTGTTAAGAAAAGGACGAAATTTTGATTAGACAATGATAATTTAACCAAAGAACGAAAAGCTAACAAAAGTCTCACCTTGAGTGACCTCTGCAGAATGCTGATGGGGAAGGCTGAGGTGGGCTCAGTGGTCAGCCAGAGACGGAAGTCGGGGTGAGGTTTGGTCATCTTCTCCAGTTGTTTGTCCAGGTCACGCAGCCAGCGTACGAGCAGATGACAGTTCTGCAGCATGAGCCACTGACCACGCGAGATGGCAGTATCCAACAGTTGGAGGGCAACCTGACGGAGGCACAGACGTATAGTGTCAGGATGGTTTGACGTAAAATCATTTATCTAGAGGGTTACCGTTCATAGATGCCTATAAACTGAGAGTACCAAAACCATTAAAATATAGGCAGTAAGAAGAAACGTTTTTCTAGGTTTAGTAGCTCGTTCAAGGAGATTTTAACAATCAACAACCGTCCAAAACATTACTGCTTTTAGATATTGGGAGCTCTGTAAATATTGAGATCGGCAAAATTTGTGGATTTTTTAAATCGTTTTCTGGCCCACTAATCAATTCAACACCCTAACCACCTCAGATTAGTCTTGCTGCAATTTAAAAAAAAATCTCGGACTCTTGGTTGCCTTGCCTTTCTGTAATTAAGAATTTCCCTCCATAGAGGTAAAATCTTACAAGTCTCCATTAGCCCTATGACTATGTCGCTTAATTCATTTCGGTTTGTGTCCTCTTCGTCATTTGGGCAATATTGCTGTGGGCTCGTAAACCTCACCTCTTCAAATCTAGAGCCCAACTCATAAAAGATAAATCTTATTGCCAACCTGTATCATCATTGTTCCCGAGCCCACTTTCGCTTTAGGCTTGCCACCAACTTTTTATCTGGAATATTCTTGGCTTTAACGTCTCTCTAAATCGTTTTGTCCTTAGGTACTGGGGTACTATAGCTTTTACCATTGGTTCTTGCAATCCAACCTTGTATCCCTAACTCTCACCCTCTCTCTTCTCTCTCTCTTTTCCTCCTAATTTTTCTATATTCTTGTATTCTTTTTCTGTTCTTGTCTCGACACACACATACTCTCTCTAGCTCTCTATCAATCTATTCATCTATCTACCTATCTATCGATATCTCTCTCTCTCTCTCTCTTAAGCTCCGCGCTTACCTTCTCCTGGCCCTGTCCCATGGAGAGAAACTTGAGCTTGTTACTTCCAAACTCTATCCTGTCCGCCAGCTTCATGAGATCGCTGGCAGGGTCGGAGCCGGGGCTCAGGATGAATACAATCGGGGACATGGGCGTGCTCTGCTCGAACACGTTCTCGAAGCTGATGATGGGCGGCGTGACGTACTTCTCGCCGATCGTCTTCGTCACGTACTCGGTCACGGCACGGTAGATGCGGTCCACGCGGAAGCAACGCAGGAGCATCAGGCGCTGGAACTCGCTCAGTTTCTCGTCGTAGTTCAGCGGGAACGGCTGCGACTCGGGCGTGTCGTGGTCAAACCACTGTGGTCGGAGAAGAGGAGAGAGGAAAATGAAGGGGATAGGAGATGGTGGTAATGGTGGCGGATTAAGTTTTATGTAGGTGACAGAGTTGAGAGCGTGGAGAGGCGGCGGGAGAGGAATAAAAAATCATAAGTAGTTTGAGTACCCACATCAGAAGTTGCAAATCGCCTACAAAAATACCTATAGTGAAAACAGATGCTGATTTTCAATTATCTTGTTACACAATACCGTGCATTCCGAAGTGTGCTAGATCATCAGTCACGTGAATAAACAGGCCGTTTCAACATTTTTTTATGGATGCTTCAACGCAGCGGATATAAGGCTTAGTGGTAGAAATACTTCAAATAATGTAGAGACAGAGGCAAAGAGAAAGAGAAAGAAAGAGAGTGCAAGAGAGAGACAGAGAGAGAGAGGAGAAAGTAAAGAACGCAAGATAGAGAGTCGCTTAGAGAAAGTGATAAAATAAACGTACTATCTAGATGGCAATAAAAAAGGCATGTCTTGAATAAAATCAACGAGCCAATTATTGGGCGAGCAACAGAGCCCTGGTCACAGGTTGTCTGCACTAAACACAGTAGCTACCTTCTTCCACGCTTTCTCGTTCCTCTCGATGTCGTCCAACAGGGAACTAAAGGCGGGGTAGTCCGTCGCCAAACGGTTGCAGTCCTCCCATCCCTCGTCTGGGAACCATGCAAAAGGTTTCTTTCTTTTGCTCTTTTCAAGGGCTACTTTGCCCTAAGAGGGAGAGAGACAAAAATGAGTGGTTTTAAGATAAGATGTAATAATAGAAACTATAATTATTGATCCACGAGGGGGATTTGTGTTGGATAAACCAGTACATGGGTCACACAAATCAAATTGATAACTAGATTTTATAAGTTAAAAGAACTTTAGTAAGTACAGTAATAAATAATTCAGAATTAAATGTTTTCCTCAGAAATCAATTGACAAAATTATTTTATTTCAAAATTATCTCAATATTTTGAGTGAAAGAATCATGGGGTCAAGAAAAGAAGTCCCTCTCCTTCTTGATTAAATTATGAATTGTGTCGCTTATCCATTAACTCACAGAGGAGCAGATGATAAAGCGCATTACTCTAGCGTAAATACAAGATCTTTCACTGCCCAAGTCTGGCACAACAGCAACACCAACACATGAATTACATGAAAAAGTTCGGTCTAATCACAGTGAACTATTGACTCTATACGACGTAACAACAACAAAAGAATGACACAATGAAGTTGGGTATCATCACAGCGCGCCTATCGTACCTTGATGAAGAAGTCGAGCTCCTCCTGAGATACGGCCTTCTTGTCTTGTTCCAGTTTGATGTTGATCTGGAACGAGAAGAGCAGCTTATGCCGCTCAAAGATACCTGGGGAAAACACATACCCAGTACAAGATCACTCATAAGTTGCCTCACAATACACAGTGTAGAGAGGGGTGGTTGTTAGAATGCGCTGAAAGCATTACAGTGCCTAATGATATTGCATCGCAGCTACACACGCATAAAATCTTCATGCATCTAAAAAGATTTTTTTTAAAGCTAAACCCTTTGAGTATGGTACTCAAAGGAATCCAATAATACACACACAACGAAAACAAAACAACAAGACTAATTTACATAATTATACACGATATCTAAAGGAATATTTATTTCAGTGTTAGATCTTTTGAATACTCATAAACACACAAGAATACTTTCTCACAAAAAATTATTAAAAAAAAAACTGTGTCGTTTATAAGTAGGTAAAGAAAAGATGTCATCGCTAAATCCTCTGATTATGGCACAAAAAGAAAGCAGTTTTTACGGAGTGCATGCACAAAAAACAATCAGCATAATTGATGTAATTATGTAGAGGATTATTATCACATTTAGCAACAAATCCGTTTAATAATACATGCACAACAAAAACAGCCTAATTTAAACATACATGTATTCTCTTTAGCGTTAAATCCTTTGAATACTCAAAAGCATATGAGAATACACGCATAACAAAAAATACAGTTTGATGATTGAAAGATATTAAAGGTATAAAGTTAGCAGAGGGGAGAAGTAGGATTTGAGTGAAAATGCCCAAAATGTATGTCTTCAGTATGATCCGCATCTTCGACTTATAGTAGCTTTCGCAACTTGCCACTGAGAGAAATATATCTTATGCCATGTCGCCACTACGCTTTTTAAAAAAAAGTTTCATGGCGAAGGTTCTTGCTTAGCCAGTCTAAGCGACTTGCATACTTGAACGGGAAGATGCAAATCGCACCAAAGGCAACCATTTAAACCCGGAAGCACACCAACACTCAGCCATAAACAACAGACACAGAGAACGAACGATAACATATAAGGTACGCCTCATACAAATTATAGATTGGCGGCCACAGCAAAAATATCTTTTCCGCTTGATGTTTTGATCGCCTAGCGCGGCTGACGACCAGGATACGTGAATTCCCTTTTTCATGAAATTTTCCCATCCAAATGCAAACTTGACGCAGGCTCGTGGCACCCGTCCAGGTGTGCGACCCGATTGCCACCACTGTGATAGCTCTTATAAGGTCTCCTTTAGTCAATCACTTACCAGTGCACCCATAGTTGTAGATGTTGTGGGTGAGGGTATCCATGATGTTCCTAAGGCGTTTCTGCAGAATAGAGTCCGGCATGCTCTTCTTGAGCGAGAACTCAAACACCTCCAGGTAGGAGGCCAGCGAGTACTGATACATGGTATTCACCGAGGACATCTCGGCCAGCACGAAGAACAGGATGGCCCCCCGCTTAGCGGCTGGGCGGTACCCGTCTCTCAACTTCTCTATGTCGGTTGCGGTCTTGGCGCCGAGTTTCAACTTCTCCGACACCTGGGAAGGGATGAGGCTGACAGTTAGTGGAATGGTTAACTGAAATTTAACTTTTTTTCAAGGACTACTATACGAAAGGACGTGCACAGCCGATTTTCTGACTACACTAGCGGAGGCGAGGAATTTGACAAAGTTTTTAGCTGACGCAAGGCTACCGTGGGAAGGCGGCTATTTTTAGGCCAGACGTAATCGGTCTTCGGACTGCCCTTTGGCGTAATAATGTATGGCAATCAATTCAGGTTAAAATAACCACTATAAATTAGTCAAATTATTACAGTCATAGATTATTAAAAATAAAGAGATATTTTTACGCTTCTTTTTTGTTTTGTTTTGTTTCTTAATAAAATTTTCAACAACTACGTACTAAGAACTCTATTTTTCTCGCGAATGAGCACAACGGCGGAAGCTTGTGATTTGTAATGCCGGTAAATTGTAAACACGAAAATGATAGATCTAAATCTAGATGTCATTGCTACAGCATGAAAGTTTGGAATTCATTTTGAATCTTCCCCTGTGATTTATGAATTTCTGGTTTGATTCAGTTTCTTAGCTACTAGATCTACAAAATGCCGAATAAATGTGGTGTGGTGAATTGCAAAGGTAACTATGATTCAGCCCACAAGTGCCGTGTGTTCAGACTACCGAAAAACGTTAATGACCAACAAAAATGGCTTTATGATTTGCCTCCTCGAGAGGGTTTCGTTATTGATCCCTCAAAATTTTTCATATTATGTGAGAAATATTTTCCAGCCGAAACACAGATGATTAAGATTCCTGGTGCAAGAACCAGGCCAGTTTCTCCTCCAAGCATTTTCGATGTTCCTTTATCTTGTTTACCAACACCAAAGCCTGCTCCTCGCCAGCCTAAAGTTGAGGACCAACAGTTAAATTTCTTTCTTCAGAAAGATAAGATCAAATCATTCACAGAGTTTCAGCCTGACAAAGAATTGACAAAAATGTATGAAAACATCGTTATTTCTCCCACAGTGGATAAATTTGTTTGCATTTTCATGGAAAATGATTTCTGTGCCAGTTACCTGACAATAATTGTTCACAACAAGTCAACTTTGTGTTCACCACTGACATTCTATGCCTTTAAGAATGGAGTGAGTGTGCCTTTGGGCAAAATCTTAAGCCCAAACAACGGTCTTCAATATTACTCTCAATTTATGGAGGCTGTACATTCAGCGAGAAATTATTCTATTCCTGTGGATGTTGCTGTAAAGAAAATCACTTTGTCACTCCAAAAAGTCCTTGATTTAGAAGACCCTGATTCGTGCAAGACCAAGAAGTTAACATTCCTCACACGACAACTTCATCTGACCTACGATAAGAACTTCTCGGTGAACGATTACTGAATGGATTACATAACTTGGAAAAAGACCACCAGAAGAAGTCAGCCCTGTATCAGACCTCCATTAAGAAGGCCAGATTAGCAGACTAA
>BMAT01002734.1:32465-46919 GCA_019649035.1 Elysia marginata | reverse complement strand
TGGTTGGGGTGGAGGTAGAATAGGTGTAAACACAGTGAGGAAGAGATAGAATAGTTAGAAACACGGTGAGGCGGGAAGGTGCGGAAGCTGAATATGTGGAAACATGATGAGGGTGGAGGTAGAATAGTTGGGAATACACTGAGGAAGGTGAAAGTACGATACGATAGAGGTAACAGAGGTGAGGTAGAGACAGGGGAGGTATAAACAGAGTGAGGTAGAGGTAGGGTTAAATTTTTTTAAAATTCACCAGTAGGAAATTGCTGTGTGTTAAAAATAGCTATGGTGAAAAGACAAACGAACAAAGGGGTAGTTTGAAAGGAACAAAGATGAGTATGGTAAAAGAAATGATAAGGAAAATGGGGTTGATGGTACATGATGATAATTTTTTATCGACGTATATGATGCAAATGAGGAAGAAGGAAATACCAGGGTGTCAATAGTGCTGAAGAGCAAGACAAGGGAAACGCAGATGATGGGGGTCAAGATGTAGTAATGATTTTGCTGAATACGATGAGGAGGAGGAGGAGGAGGGGATTAGAATAAAGAAAAATATGAAAACAAGAACATTTTGGATTCAAAAGGAAAAAGAATACACACCAAAAAAAAACCTGAAGTTTATAAAACTACAACGATTTTAAAGGCTGGATATCGTTTACCTGGGTGAGAATGAACTTGTCCTGGTCATCGAGTAGTTTGAGGTAAGTGTTGATAAAGTCCAAGTAGTTTTTGGGCGTGACGTAGTTGTTGCGGCGCAGTCTTTGCAAGAAGAGTTTGCTGTAGGCGCCGATAGACTGATGGACCATGACCACATGCGCCACGATATCCTCTCGCTTCTCGTCCGGCACCAGGGTATTCTGAAAGACAAAGACAATTGAAAAAATGACGTTTCAATAACTGACAAAATCTTTCGGAAAATTTATAGTTGGGTCAGCGTTTCTGGCTCAGCCATTTATCACATCATTGAGCTTTTTTAGAACGATAGACTTGGTGGAATTCACTAGAGGCTCTTTCAAGGGGCATGTTTTACCCTATGCAGTCAGCGCATTACTATGGCGAGATGCTTTTGCGTCGACCCCATACATAGGATAAGTTTAGATATAGGGTTCTATGAGTATGATTTAAGCACATGAACGAATGAACTTAATTGATCCTCTTGAGAAATTTAACATGGCATAACAGCAATTTACGTAAGAAAAAAATGAAGATACACCCAGGCATATAAGGTAACATTTGGCGCAATTGTGCATACCACATTATTTATCACAACATTAATAATCATTATTTAGTCGCTTCCTAACTCCCGATCTCCGCATCTCTCTCTCTCTCTCTCTCAACCCCCCTCTCTCTCTCTCTCCTCTCTCTCTACCTCTCTCTCTCTCTCTCACATATTTCAAACTTGAACACAAGCGTCAACAACATATCACAATTCAGTAATGATAAATATCGTAGCTTCTATAAAGTAGATAGCCTTCTGGCTGTTGATGGAATAGACGAATTTCTCAGTCTTTATATTTTTTTCTTATAGTCAGAAAATTTCCTGATCTTCTAATACTCTTTCCATTGTTCTTCGGTAGAAAAAATCGTCTTTTACTCTTTCAATTATTCTTCGGTAGAAAAAAATCGTCTATTACTCTTTCAATTATTCTTCGGTAGAAAAATTCGTCAACAAATATTTGCTTACATTAAATGGCTTTAGTTTTTAAAGTAAAAATTGTTTTTTTTTCGTAGTTCTTTGCAAAGTTCTTAAATGTGTAAGTTCCAATTTAGTTTTTTTTGTCTATATCAAATCCTAGATATTTGTAGCTGTTCATTATTCTTATGAGCTTCCGTGAATATGTAAAGGGGTTTAAGGTTATGTCTCTTTTCTAAAGACAAAAATAACTTCCGCGGTCTTTTTTTGCATTTAGAATAAGATAGTTGTCAATACAATATTTTACAACATTTTCAATTTCTTCCAAATAGTCCTTCTTTGATGCTCTGACGTGGCCAAGAATTGCCGTATCACTTGCACATTTTTATATTTTTGCATCCTTGTGTTTACTTTTGGTAGTCATTTGTCTAAATGGTATATAAAGATGATGATAAGACACAACCATGGGGTGCTCCTGTGTTTAATGATTTCTTTGAGGACATAGTGGTATTTAATTTTACATACCGGTATTGTTCTCTTTGTGTTAAAAATCCAGTACCCAAGCCGTTATTTGAGGGTTAACTTTTAATGTCAACAACTTTTCCATCAATAGATGTGGTTGAGTACAGTTAAAAGAATACCACTCTGGCATAGGATTTTGGAGTTTCAAAATGTGTCAAAATAGTATTTAAGAGATAGAGAACAGCACCCTCGACCTTTCGCTTTGACGTGTATGTAAATTGATATGGGTCTAAAAAATTTTTTTACTTTAAATTTGATGGTCCCCAAGACAATTCTTTCAAACAATTCATTATAATAGGTGTCAGGACAACAGGACGTAAATCATTCATTTTTTTATTTGCCTTATCGGGTGCTGGAATAATTTCCGATGTTTTCCAAATGAGTGGGGTTTGCAACATTTAGAAGTTACAAATTGAAAATGAAAATAAAAAGTGGTGCTACTGCTAGTTCAGTCTTGCATGCTTTTAGCATATTCCCGCTCAGTCAATATGGCCCTCTAGCTTAGTTTACATTGGTGGGACCCGATTCCCTTCTAACCTCTTTTTCATCAGTTGTTTCACATTCACTTTTAAAATCCATTGTATCAAATCTTAAGCAGAAGTTGTTGAAATCATTTGCACATTCAGTCTCATTTGGTACACTTAGACAGGTCTTACTTTTCTTATAATCCAGTCATATGTTTCATCGTCTTTCAAGTATTTTTTGGATCGTTAGAGCTCAAGGACAGTTCTACTTTTTTGTATTTGTGTTTTTCTGTTTCAACCTTTTGATTAGTTTCTTTCTCTCTTATTTTTTTTTGTAAGCAGATAGTTCTAACCGCAACAAAGAGCCTAAGCGACAATAGCTGGTGATTTATAACGTAAAAATGCCCAAAGTGCTTTAGGTTTGGTCATGCAACACAAATGATGATAATCCATTATTTTTTTGTCTAAAGCATCACTGGCGCAGGTTGATAATGCCGTAGCGATTTGTCAATTTTCGAACTTATGTCCGATGATTACAGAAAAGATCGTCGTATACAGCAAGGTGATTATTACTGATTCAACGAGTGAGAGAGGGAAAGACATACTACAAACAGAGAAGTAAAAATGGAAATGGACAAAAACAATAGATAAATAGATAGGCTCACAACATAAAAGACAAAAAGAAAGAAAGGAAACTTTAAAAAAAAAAATTTTTACTAGTAACAGTAAAAAGGACTCATGTTGGATATGTACAGCATGCCTGAACATCAAAAACAAACATAACCCAATAGGTGGTTGGTCGGGAAGATGAACGATCACAGAGAAAGCCAAAAACGTAGATGGTGTTAAAAGATAGTATGATGACAGGGGATGACATTACTTAGAAAAGCTAAAGAAAGAGAACGATATAGTTTTTTGAGGGCTACTTTCGGCAGAGAGGATACACAGTGTGGATTCATTTATTCACTCATTCATGCAATTATGCGTTCTTTATATCATTCATTCATTTATTTAAGCATTGCATCTATCCAACATGGGCAAAAACTGGGTGTTTTCATATTATTTATGTTTAAAAAAGCGGGCAAGAGAACAACGGTGTGTATGTGTGTGAGAGAGGTACTTACATCTGGCGAGATGAAAACGCTGGCCACAGCATACAGGGCTTGTTCAGGCCATGGGAAGAACCAGTCAATGCTCGCATTGTTGACGGTACCTGGAGGGGGTCAAAAGTCGTAATTATGTTAACCTTACTAGAAATAAAAGTCAGAATTGCTCTATTTGTATCTATTTGTTGTAATTTTTCAAACACGCAGTCAACACAAAATAAACTAACATTGTCTTAGCACATCTGTTCGGACTGTTTTACTGCTTTTCAGGAAAAAAAACAGTATCACACAAAGAGATGTCACTCGCTGGTGTAGTGCGCCACATTAACCAGTGCTAAAATTAGATCTTTGTAAAAAACAATGAATATATTAAGTTATATTATAAAACGATAAAATGCCACTGTTTTAGGAGTAATCGTGCTCAAAACTAAGGGCAACTAAGGATTGTTTTACCTAGGTACGGTAAAGTGAACATTTTTTCATTGGAGGGAAAACTTGTGTCTAAAAGTCTTATTTTGGTAAAATCGTAAAAAAAACTGATCTGTTGAAAAACACAGGCTCAGGTGCTCTCATGATAAAATGGCTGTGTATTGCTTTATCAATTATAGAAGGATGAGTAATTCAAACCTTAAATCTTTAATAATATTACAAACTGACACTAAGATATATTATGGCAAGAAGGAATGGGGTGTGCAGCAGTACTGACCTGGGAAGTTCCTACACCTGGTCCTCAGCGTGTCTCCCACAGGGGACATGGCAAGCACGATGTGCAGGTTGTTGGCACACTTGTTGACGAAAAACTGCCAGATACTCTCGCGGGCATGTCCACAACCAGACTTCATAGCCTCGTCTCGCAGCTGGACAGTGCGCCATATAACAGGGAAGAGATAAAGAGAGAGAAATGGTGTGTGTGAGTGTGTATGTGCATGAATGAACATTTATGTCTTAGGGCAGTTTTTGCCCGTCATAATTTTTCTAAGTTTGCAGGTGTTGTTAGCACCAGTTTTTCAACCTTCAAGTTATCATTGCTATTTTTAATGCTTAATTTTATAATTAAACAAGTGCTATTAGTGCTGCATCTCTGCAGTGACTTAATCCTATTCCACAATAACGGCACAATTTGTTCAAAGCGACCCGACATAGGCCTCGAACATCATGTTTACATCTTATGGTTAAAATGAACAACATATTAACGAACAGACTTAAGGCTACAAAAGAATGACAGAGACTATACTGGGTTTTTGATTTGCCAGTAACTGATTGATGAAGATCATTGGCATACCGTAGCCGAAAATACACAAATAATATAGAGAATGGTGAGGGAGGAGGAGAAGAGGGGGTAGAAGGAGAAAGTGATTTGTGATTTCATACAGATAATCACAGAGACCAGACTGGAAAAGAGACAGAAAGATGACTTGAAAAGCTACATAGCTACAGCTATCCACGTTCAACCACCCTTTGATCCTCAGTAAAAATGAGAAGTAGCGTGACAGCTTTCGAAATATCTGATGTAAGCTCTATAAAAAAATAAATGACTGCACAGCTTAACAAAGCTGGCTAGTAAAGATAATATTATTAGGGATTGTTGGGAGGAGTTTTGTGGCATCGACAGCTAATAATGTTCTCACCCCCTATATTTGACAATACAACGAAAGCCAGTATAATTATGCTAGGCAAAAAACCTGAAAACAACTATCTGCTGCATATGGAAAGGGAAAAATAAAAGATCTCAAAATATTGAGCAAAATTTCTCTCATTAACTTAAGTTCAAGTGGCTTAGTTGTCATCTACCGGTTTGCATCCAACCGGCAAACCAGTCAAAAAGAAGCTAATCAGAAAAAACATCGTGTCGAAACCATGACTTAGAATGCTGCCTGATCTTCTTGATGTATGAATATTATAAGCCTGAAATACTTGTATTGGTCTCTTTGAAAATTCCCTTCCGATGTAATCATATTTTACTGCCTACAGGTGAAAACAGATCATCAGTTTGGTGGATTATTTACCTGGCCAATTATCGCTTCCTTTTCATCGTCTGCATACAGGGCTGGTACCATACCGGACGTGAGCATGTTGTTTATCAATTCTAGGAAGCCTGAAGGAACGTGACATAAAGTGATGCTTTGCTAAACTAGTCATTTATGAAGTTAGTAGTTAGATATTATACATGTCATTTTATTTCGACAATTTGAATGTTTCCAGCTATGTTTGGAATTTTGTTTGATAATTTGTAAAGAGTTGATACATTGACATTTAAGTTTTTAACCAAATTACTAATAACTTAACATGTAAAAATTTCCCCAGATTGGTGAAGAAATAGCCTATATATATAATTATTTTCTTTTAGAAAGCTCTAACATTTGAAAAATTATACTGACTAACAAAGAGGGCTGAGTTGATTTTGAGTAGCCTATTTCTCGTCTAAAAACATCTCGAAAAGCTCCAACACTCCCACCCCATCCCACCCAATATCCCTCTCCCAACCCCATGTTTACAAAATATCTAGGGCAAAAAATTCCGCACAAGATCGACTGTTTAGTGTTTGGAGCAGTACTATACAACTTATACATTTCTAATAACGTTCACACCCTGTTTGCGCTCGCCTCTTTATGTATCTTTCATGTGTACAGAGTTCCTACCTTCCTCAACGACGTGCTGGTCGGTGAAGAGGAAGCTGACCTTCTGGTTCTCCATGCCGAGCTTGTTGTAGAGGATCTTCAGGTCTTCCCTGAAGGAGTTCTCATTGTAACCCCTGCTCAACATGATCTCAAAAACCTGGTTGCCGGCAGCGTAAGACGCCAGGCGACACAAGCTCTGTTTACCACTGCCTGGAAAGGTGGGGGGGGGGGGGTAAGAAGGATAGCATTTTCATCATTTGATTCCATAATTGTACATTTGAGCGTTTTACTCTGAAGATGGCAAACGCTCCCCAAAGTGTGGAGTAGAAATCCATTGTGCAGGGGATCAGTGTGACTCTTCGACCCATTGCATGGACAAGAGTTGTGATACACACTTCTGGGAACGTCATTATCGTGATGGTAAACACTATATTATGTAATATGCAATCAACCCAATAAACTTCGTTGAGGTCGTTCACTTTCGGTTTGACTCTTCTGGTGGCAAGTCACTTTTGTCTCGGCTTTCCTTTCAAAGTCAATTTTTGTTGCTGAATTCTTGTTTCCCAAGGATTTTTTCGAGATAAGTACTCTCTAGTTCAACGTTTATCTTCAGTGCTCTTTTAGTTTTATTTCCTAATTATCTTTGATCTAGATATTGGACAGTCTGATTGTTCAATCTCTTCAAGCTCTATGACTCTAGTTTTGAGCTCAGTCGGTCATCAGCCGGCTTTATCTCGAGGTTTACAGTGACAGAACCAATAAATAACTTTCTCGATTCTTTAGTTTGCAATAGAGCAGTGTTTATAAAGTCATCTTTTTTCGGTTTTACTTTTCCCTCTTTTTCCCCTCAATTTTCTTTTCTTCTTCCTTTTTTTTCTATTTTTCGGCCCGTCTCCTTGTTTTTCTCTCTTTGCCACTATCTCTCGTCCAGACTTACTTTCCTTTCTCTCCATATTATTTCTATCTCTCTTTATATGTCTCCTGTATCTCTTCGGATTGTTTTCCCCATTTTTCCTCTCTCCCTCTTTTCTTTGTTTTTTTTTCTTTCTTTCCTTTTTTCTTTAATTAAATCCATCTTATTTTCTTCAAACCTCAACTGTCGGTGCTATATTAGACACAATTTACATTTGATCGTAGTTGAGTGTATTCATGTTACAGGCTTTATCTCTGTGTAGACACCACAAAGCAAAGTAAAAGTCAATCTCTACACCATTTTTTGTTTATCTATTGCTGGTTTTGATCTTCAGGCCCCCTTTCCATTCTACACCCCATTCTCTTACTATCTAGATAGATTAGGAAAATAACAGTACTAATAAGTCATCATAGCAGAGACATCGCACACCCTTTTCGACCCCGTGGTGACACAATGCGACCTACTCTCTTAATAGATCGAATATGAGAGGAAGTGCCTCCCTCGCGTCTCTTTTGAGCGGAGGGTTAGGGTTAGACTTAAGTAAAAACTAAAGCAATTAACTCTTTACTTCGAGTAAAGGAAAATAATTGTAATGCATGCTCATCACCAAATTAACCCCGTAACTCACTGGATCAAATATGTCAGATTGGACAGGCACAGGAGAAAAAACTTCGTTGAGGTCAAACCTGGTACAGTTTTGAGGCATTGTTCACTTGCTCAATCTCTTAAAACTGTCAAACACTGGGTTTGGTTTAAACACGCTAAAATAGTACACAGTCATCGCATCACTAATCGCCTGGCAAATATATTGAAATTCTCTTTTGTTTTCTATTATGGCAAGTTTTATAAAGTGTAGATGGCAAGAGAGCAATGAATTCATTATAAATACAGAAAATAAATAAAGATAAAAGTTTGCATGACATATATATATATATTTTTTTTTGTTTTGTTTTGTTTTTTCTTTTTAAGTGAGAACCAGAACCAATACATTAATCACGTGATTGCTGAAAACTCGTAAATATCGTTCCTTGGCTGTTAGGTGGGGTTTGGTGCAGAGACTAGAAGGCTATTGGTCGTTTCATATGACACATAAGCCATACTAAAGACAGGTACAGTTTCTGGACCATAGTGTGAAAAAGTTTTTTCCTTATCATCAGCTACACCCTTCGTTATAGGCGTGTCACCGTGTGAAAGCATAAATGGCTCACATCCATTCAATCACCCTTCGCCGATACTAATTATAGCATACTGATCATAAGGAAAGACAATTAGATGAAACTTTGGCAAGTTCAGAGAAATATAAGAATGAGGGAAAATGAAACGGTTTAGAAGACTTAAATTATTTGCCTAAACTGATGCAAAGCTATAACCGATTGTGAAATTTTAAACTCACTATCTTGTAAAAGACGAATCCATGAAAGATTACTCACCACCAACTCCCACCAAGAGGGCATGGCCTCGGTCCATACGGAGTACACGGTGAACTCGGGACAGATGATCCAAGGCATCGTCAAACAGAACCAGGTTCATCGGAGTGTTGGATTCATTATACTCTTCCAGGATCTACCATAAGATAGAGTGTAAGTAACGTTACTCCTTTGCTTGGCAAGAGTGCTCGGCGAAGCATACAGTTAAAGCTAGCTCACGAATAAAGTACGTGCAGACAACGACGATAAAAAGATGGTTGAAGTCTTACATTGTTTAGGTAGTCTCGAGATTTTTATCTTTACCATTGTACTTTTCCCCCATTATAAAACATCAGAGCAATTTCAACTCATATTTCAGAGCATTACAGAACCACTCCCTGTTAGGCGCTCAAACACTAACGTTTCACGAATTTCAAGCCCGGCCACGTTGTCCCAGTATTTGTGAGCAAGAAATTGCAATAAAGAACATAATAAATCGCACGTGTTTTTACGTGCTTTGATGAATCACCTGCTAGCATTTACTGTGTAGAGAGGTTTAGAGAATAAACAATTTTCGGGATACTTCTCTTTCGTAGCCTACGAAAAGACTTAGCTACCCAGAGGCCAATTAGAGTTCAGTGGGTACAGGAAAGCCAAAAAAGATTTACCTAGACTGTGGATGGAACCAGGATTTTCTGGGACAGTGGTTAACTGCCATACTGATTGGTTTACTGTCACATCGATTGGTTCACTGCCCTTCTAAATGAGCCAACAATCATCCGTTAAGAAAAATACATATCCATGCGGGGATTGCATTGTATTCATCTGATATTTAACAAGGTGAGATAAACATTTCAACGTACTTAATCATTGGAAGTCATTTAAGTCGTAAAATATCTTAAACGAAGACAAGATTGACTCATGGGTAATTTTAAATTCTGAAAAATCACAATATAAAACTTCCTAGTATTATTAAACAAAAAAAGAGATATCTTTCAGAAAAACTGTGACAGTTTAACCGCAAATTGTGGTATTTATGTAGCCGCTCTGAAAATGCATTTTTAAATCATTAACGTATTTAAATGTAAAAATTAAGACGCCTGACTAATTTGCACTAATTGTAAGATATGAACGTTTTTTTGCAGTATCAGACTGGATATATTAGGCCAAACGAATAGCTACTGATATGCTAATTTCTATCTATTAACACCGTTTTTCTTAAATTATTCATTAACTTGATTTTTAAAGTAAGAGTGTAATATAAGGACAAAGAATCATTTGTTACGTTTAAAGGACTCCAAAACGTATGAGTTTAAAGCAAGCATGTTGTCCGAACAATAATGTTCCGATTCTTATCAAGAGACCCTCATCAACCCCCAAATTTATTGATGTGCAATCTTCTAGAGCATCACAATGGACACTGGGCATGCGAAAATTCCCTGTTATCATACAAGTTTTGTGTAATACTTGTATAACAGCAACTACAAACATCTCAGTGGGCCTACCTCCTGGAAGACCGCCTTGCAAGCTTCATAGTCCTGAATGTCTTCGTACAGCCTCGGCTCTCCCTCATCCAAGGCGGTGCGGAAATCTCCAAACAGGGAAGGATCTCTTACTACGTACTCTGTATGAATCTTGAAGTTTTCCTCCAGAAGTGCGCTGAGCTTTTTCTGTTGAAGGATTTTTAAGATATAACGTTATTCCGGGGCTGAACAGAGATAGTGCTCTTATTGAACTCTCTGTACGACTCGGCTCAGGATCAGAGACCGTGAGCCAATTGAATTTTCTCTTAGAGTCAACAGAGGAATGGGACTGTTCCATGAACTTTTAAATATTCTTTAAGAGTAGTTCCCCTTGTACAATGGTGGGTTTTTAGACTTAGTTTTAGCACTGAAGTTATTTAAAGAAATTACCTCGCCAACAGAAGAGTTCGCTGGTGAGCCCACCTTCTGAATTTTACACATAAAAAAGGTGAGTACTTAACAGTCCCATAGACTTCTCTCGCTTATTCAACAATCTCTTAGACTGCACGCAGCCACAGGGATCGTGCGCCAAAGCTGAGTTTTAAACGGTTGGATTCACAAAGCAAAATCAGAATGATGTTTTCCCGATGGATTCTGATTTTGCCAATTTTTTGTGGAGCTCTTACACGGGGCAGAAAAAAACAAACGAAACAAAGTTTGGGCCACGCATAAACTCTTAGACTCCACACAGTTACAGGGATTGTGCGCTAATTGAAAAATCTTAGACTCACACCTGTAGAACAAACACTTGGACTTGAATTAATAAGTTTTCAACATCAAAATAAAATTCTTGATTTATGACTTTATCAGGCCAGTTCTGGTCAGTAAAACTAAAAGGTGTTAACTTAAAATTGTGTGTATGCGGTGAGTTCAATAACAACAGTTTAGACAATGTTCGATATGTAAGGGTAAAATTTGTGAGACGCTGATTGAAAGTAACAAAACATTATAAAAATGATAATTTTTAGATAAATCAATCTGTGCGGGCACTTATATACACGCACTGGAACACAAATGCAAAAGTATTATTTTCTATTGACATAAAACTTTTTCAGCGGATATCGCATACCAATCCAAAGCCTGAGGGCCGTTGCATGACGCGAACGACGCTATTTTCTTTTTTGCCATAAAGGTCAAGTGGTCGCCATTTAAAAAAACGTTTGCCGAGAACTAGATCTAGTCGGTTTTTTTTTTTGCCGAGCTCTACATCTAGTCTTTGCCTTGAAACTAGAAGTAGAACGCTTGCGCTAATTTGTTCCCATGCTCGCGGCGAACGTTCGTGCTATGCAACGGACCTCTGGTGTCTCAGTTTAAGCATTAATCCAAAACTTGTAACATTTTGAATCGCTATAACAGCCTTGAAAAGAAACAAAAGATAAGACCCGGGGTGTGTACACATCAGTTTGAAAGGTTCTTCAGAGGCCAGGCTATGGCACCTATCAAATAAAACGTGTACAATAATGGTCCTTTCCGCGGTTCAACTTGTTTTTTATTCCTGCAGATTGGAATTCCAAAGCATAAAAGTGGGTACTCGGCCTAAAAAAGCTAATTTTGTCCTTGTGGTAAATGACTTTGTGGAACGTTGGTGTTATTTCTATTATCAAATGTCTTGTTACCAGTCCCATGAGTCGGTTGTCCTGAACATTTCTTACGAAATTTTGATAATTTTATGAAATTTTAATGCTTTGAAGCATTCCTCCAAACATTAACCCCCTGTCCAGAAAAACTGCGACAGGCAATATATATATATACTCGAGCGTTAAGTTTGATCCCTAGATGCCAAATATGAATCTTGTTCGCCTCCATTCCAAAGGCTTGCTTAATAAGCCTATTGAACATAAAACTGCTCGGTCCTTTCAAGTAACGTCGTTTTGCACATGAAAACTCAAATTTGGAGCTGAAATGTCTTTAGCCCAGTGCTATTTTCCGTCGTTTTAACCTTCCTAGAGTCAATCTATCCAAAAAATGAAAATTAAACAAAAACCTTTGGATTCAAAGACGATAACAGTACCAGCAAGCCACTTACACAGACAGGATCAATCAACCGATTTTTATAGCAAAAAATGACGAGATTCAATCTTCCAGCAATCAATCATTCAATCGACCATCAACAATTCCTCAGTGCGATGAGTTCCTCATCCATGTCTCATGATAAGTATCAATCATTTGACAATCAATTATTCAATCATCCATAAATAAGCCCTCATCGTGATGAGCTACTGTCTATTCCGTTGATGATGAGAATCAATCATCCAACAATCAATTATTAAATCAACCATCAAACCGTCTCACCGTGATGAGCTCTTTGTCGGTATTGTTGATGAGTCTGTCGGAGATGACGCGCATACACTCATTGCGCCAGAGACGGAGAAACTGCTCTACTTTGCTGAACCGGTCTGGCGTGGACAAGCACAAGCCGTTGTAGATCCTTGACAGGTCCCGCAAGTTGAAGATGTAGTGGAACTTGGATGGGGTCGGAGGCAATTCTTTCACAATGGTGCTGTGTGGGAAACGCAATAGGATAAGATAAAATACGGTACCAATCATTATTGGAGATTTGGCGTGGATGTTCGCACTGAAATAAATGCCACGAATAGTCTGGTAATTGTGTAAATGTTACACTCGTGTACAGAAACAACTTAAACATACGCACCATCAAGATTGCATGCTTTATAATTCACGTTTAATACAAGAGCAGGGTTCTCTCTCATTCTACCCCCCTCCCCTTTCTCTCCCTCTATCTCTATCTATCTCTCTCTCTATCTCTCTCTCTTCCTCTCTCTCTTTCTGTCTCTTTGCCTCTCTCTTGCTTCTCAGCATCTCTCATGCACTGTCATGCATCCATACATACTTACGAAAATGGAAAAATAATGCAAAAGAAACGTTCTAACGTTTTGAACCTGTTGTGGTTATCAAGAATAAAAAAAACACATATCTCCTTATAAAAAGTTCCCAATTATGAAATATGAATTAAATTGGCGTTGTTTTTCATGCATATTTTGGCAGATAGTAATAGAAAGATAAAAGACAGACTAGTTGTGTCATTGATTCAACCCACTTCTTTGCTCTGCACCAATTTGATAACGTCACATGGCGCTTCTGGTTTAAAACGAATGTTTTACCTATAAAGACATCGCTCAAAATATCAAAGCTGCTAGCAGTGCTTGAGATAAAAATGAAATAAGGTAAATCAATACGGCTGAAAACAGCAGAACGTTTGCATGATCAAATATCTTGCCCATTATAAGTACTTGTAGAATAAAGCGATATCTTGAAAAATTAAACTTTAATATTTATCCAGCTTGAATAGCGCTGAATAAAACTTGAAATATCTAATGCACCCTGAATGTAGAGAGCAAAGAAGAAAAGTTAGAGAACTACTGTATGGTCATATGGTGTCAGTGTAACCCGGAGGTGGTTTTCTTTTTATAACATATTTTACCAATTTTAATCACGACTCTTGCCAGAGAAACCAGGTCTATTATCTTTCTACCCTTACCTGTAAAGGTCCATGGTCATATTGGTGATTGTCGAGCTTAGATCCTGCAACTCCTTGACGAACGGTTGCAGATGGCCCTGCAGGATAGAGTTATAGATCTTGAAGAGCGATTCGGTGTCAGGGAACGTCATGTTGAAGACACTGAAGAGGGATACGAAGCGCGGGTCAGTCTCGTTACGACCTCCGCCTGCCTTGCCCATGGCTGCGATATATCCCATGTCTCGCATGTTCTTCCAGTTGAGGTCCTTGCCACGGTCATACATCCCGCCTCGCTCGAGCAGCAGCTTCAGGAGGGCAATGGGTTGCTGGGTACCGTAGGTATCCACCTATAGATGGGGGTGGGCGGGGGAAAAATTGAATCAGGTGCTTTGAGCCAAAAATCCTTGAACCGTAAAAAACATGTCTACCAGAAGCAAGTCATGTTATCCGACTGAAAGAGTCTGATTGAATTTATTTTATTTTTACGACGTTTCAAAATAGGCTAGTGACTTTCAGCCTTTGAATTAATACAGATTTAAACAAGAGGTTGTAAATTGTAAGCGTATGTATGCTAAGTCCAGACAAAATGCCATTGATAGCATAATTAAAGTTTTAAAATAAGTATAGTAGTAATCAAATTCATAATAACATTGGTAATGATGATGATTAAGTTGATGGTGATGATGACGATAATATTGATGAGGATCTGATAGCAACACTAACTATATAAGAGGATGGCCGCGAGATGATGTAACTGACGTAACAGTGAGGGAAGGGAAGGAAAGGGGGGGGGG
>BMAT01002734.1:17686-28758 GCA_019649035.1 Elysia marginata | reverse complement strand
TATTTTAGTCTGTACTTTGACCTAGTTAACAATAATTAGTTTTTTTTCCAAAAGTGAAGTTTTTTAAAAAATTCATGACGTATACGACAAAAATTATTTTTTACGTAACAGAATCAACACAGTAAGGAATACGGTAGTAATTTGTTTTGCGATTTGCAAAGCTGACATGAACGGGCAAACATTCTTGTGGTGGGTGAAAATGAAAAAAAAACTGCATTGCACAAATACATATATTATTTGTTTTCCAAGTGAGAACTTTTTGAACAACCAACATGGAAAATTATGATCAAATGTAGCATAAATGTTTAAATTAACGTAGAATTAATAGGGAGGTAAAAATTTGATATAATTGAGAGAAAATTGATAAGTATAGCATGGGTTTCGAAAGAAGTGAAAGTTGAAACCTACCAGTATGCCCAAGATAAATGCTTTCGTTACGAATTTTATGTGTACAGATTACAATATGCACTATGGTGGGTTTGTTTAGTAATTCTTTTCCATAAATTAAGAAACTTAAAAATCTGCTGGGGTATAACCCGGTCAATGACAGTATATAAGTTATAACAACAATCAGGACAAGCCAAGAACGTAACATTGAAACAGACATTTGCACCGACAACCCTTGTCAAATGTGCAGTAGATGCCACAATAAAAGTAAATGATGAGGAAACAGAAAGAGTTGGCGATTCCCTATATCTTGGAAGAAGGATAGAGGCAAGCGCTACGGGATCAACAGATAAAAATAGAAAGTTGGCAATGTCAACGATTAAAATGGGTAAGGTTGCAGAACTCTGAAAGGGGCAATGTACAGAGACAAAAATAAAAAGTTTTGAGAGCCACTCTATTTGCCATTGCTGGGCGTGAAGCATGGGCTTCTAAAAATTAAGGTGTGAAAAAAGCCCAATGTGTTTGAAGTTAGGTGCTACCAAAACACGATGAGAATGTCCTGGATTAGGACAATAGCCATTATCAAAGAACTGTTGGCATTATATACAGGGTTGACATCGACGATTCTATTGTTAGCGATCCAACAAATTAAACTTCGGACTCGTGTATTGCGTTCGGAAACGTTGAAGACACATTCTTGAAGCGGATGTAGAAGGTGCCAGAGAAAGAGAAAGGCCAACTGGGAGAAAGACATAGAAGAACGGCTTTAAATCACAGTTGTAACATAGCAAGGATGATAGGCAGAAGATAGGAGGTTGTTAGGCGGTAAATTTTGGAAAGCAGTGTCTCCAAGAGAGATCAGACGACAGGGAAGAATGAACAATCTTTAACCCACAATTATCGATTTTACAAGCATAGATTTAAGGTTTTTAGTTGCTGGTATGAATTTTTTGAGAATTACCACTCTCTTAATTATTAAATTTTCTTTTTGCAACCGGTTACGAAAATGCCGTCGTAAAAACGGGTAATTTTCGCTTAAACTTGAAATGTCTTTACTTTACAATCAATGACATTTTGAAGGGAAATGAACGGGCCCTGAAAACATCAAGTATAAACACAAGATTAAATCTCTAAAGCCTAAATCATTTTATTATTCATGGTAGTTCACTGATTTAAATCAACAAGATATTTTCATTTTTTTTAAAATGAGATATATTATACAAGAAATTTGTGTTCGGTGAACATAGCTTTGAAGAGACACAGTTCAAGAAGTAAAAGATATAACATATTACAATTAAATATTATGAGACAAAATAAGTGATTGTTTGGGAGTGATTTAGGAACATGTGAGCATAAAGTACACTCAATAGTGAATGAATATAGTACAGAAAATATTGTTTAACAAATTAGTATTTGTTAGAAGAATGTGAAATTTGACAAGTTTTCAAAAACGCAACTAAATAAATGAACCATTTCCTCATGCTTATAAACTTTGTAATCTACAGCTTCTTTTAATTTACAAAAAAAAATATTATCGTAGAAATATTCTGAAACCCGGGAGTACTTAGAAAGCATAAGTAAAAGGATAAAAAAACAATTTCACTCAGAAAGGCTAAGTTTCAACATGTGTATGCTTTTTATTTTACCATACAACATGTTACCATGTTTTCTGTCGTGTTTGTTACAGGTAAATAGACGTTTATGTTGTGAAATATTTTTGAACACTGCAGGCACATAAGGTATTAGAAAATAATTATATAAGATATAATCAAGAACAAGTACACTGGGCAAACTCAGACTTACTAACAAACTCTCTTGCCTTTTGTCTCACAAGAGATTTGGCCGCTTGATACATAAATATAAGCTACTTATTGAATCATTCATAAACATCTAAAAAAATACAGTGAAATTTTTAAAAGTTATTGCTAATGAACTAAAGCTAAAGCCTTACAGAAGTTTATCTGGATTCAGTGCATGACCAAATGCTACATTTTTCACGGACGGTTTGTTACATTGCCGAAGCCTTTAAAATTATTTTTTTTAAAATGAATTTTAAGAGCTTGACGAGATTTAAAATGGCATTTGGGTTGTTTTGTCATGTGGGGTGCTTCTCAATTTCTATTTCTTAAATTTCTATGTATGGCATTATTAATGGCTTAATTTTTTTATGGAAATAAACAAATGATTTTATCTTTCAACTGTGGAAAAATGCAGTTTCTCACAAAAAGGCATAACATAGCTAAGAGAGAGGGGAGAGAGAGGGAGAGAGAGAGAGATTGGTTATAGAAGAGGTTTTCCACTACAGTGTTCGAGGAAACGACAAAGCCCTATAATTTAAGCTGGAGATTATTTGGAGAGAATGTTATCAAGTAATGTTGCAGGCTGAGTAGAAAAGAAGGCTGTTTGAAAGCTGAAACAATAACTTTCGGAAAGCTAAGTAAAGTATTATCTAACTCTACAGTGTCTCGGGTTGACCATTGTACTCTCATCTCACCTGCGGAGGCATACTTGTCTTCTTGTACCTGTGTCAGAGATGCAAGGTACTTGACATAGCCGTCAAACTTGGCTCGACCATCTTCAAGAAGCCCCGCCCCCACAGACCATATAAGGGCCTGCAGGAAATACGCCTCCAGTTCTGCGGGCTCGGGGACTTCCTTGGTTAGCAGACACGTTAGCATCTGACTCAATTGGTTCACCTGTCAAACAAACAGAGGGATTGATTAATTAGCTGGATTTGTTCAGAGTAATCAATGTTTGGTGAAATATACGTTAACCTGCTGAACTATATTAAAGACTCTTATGTTCTCACATGATATTTTGTTTTTCATCCTTCTCAAGTTCGAAACCTAAGTACAATCTATCTTGTAATAGTTTCGTATTTGTTTTACATGAGAAATCACAAGATAATATCAAAATGACAAGTTGTCTTTTATTAAAACGGCAACAACATATGACTGTACCTAAACAGATGCATAATTTTGCAGTGGCCTCTAACATCTTGCTCTTCTTGTCATTTTGTCAATATTCAGAGCAGTGAGCTTTAATTTTTCCATTTCTTTTGCTAAAATAACCACCCTATACCACTCTTTATCTTTGTATTAATGAAGATCCTGATAAGACTTAAAGTAAAAACTAGCAACAGGGATAAGAGTTTTCATTTTCTCAAGATGCCTGAGCTTTTGTACTCTATAAAGACCAACCTAGTGCAGTGGTGGAAGTGTTTCATAATTCTTGTTCTGATTGGTGAGATGTAACTCATATTTTATACTCGCGGAAAGCCAAATTTATAAGAGCTGCCATACCAAAATCTCGGTTTCAATTTGTTAAAATCAGTGGTTGGTCAGAATGAAGACTACTCTTTTGCAACTTTGCAATCATCATTTTTGCGTTATTAGATTTCAAATAAAGTTTTTGAAAGTTATGCTGAGTCTCTATGTGTAATGAACAAAAGGCACAAATAGCATAAGGTTTAGCTCTCAATCCTAAAGCTTAATTACTAAACTTAAATTTCAATTTTTTTCTCAGGGGAGTTGCATGACTAGAAGGGTTTTAATGCTTACAATAATAAACAGGACATCATACATACAATAGCTACTTAAATCACAGCTACCCTCTAATCCCACAGACTGACCATGTTCAGATTTGTTAGCGGCACGATGGTCTTCATCTTCTCCCCCTGCCTGCCGTCCTGGACTCCCTCCACCACCAGGTCAATACAGTTGGGCACATACTTCTCATACAGCAAGTTCAGATCGTCTTGTTCCTGCTTGATAGGTCTACCGGACACCCACTTTTGCCAGAAGGGCTTGTAGCCGAGGTTCTTGGGGTCCACATAGACCATGCCGCACCGGGAGATGGTGGCAGGAGATGCATACTGGAGGTCAAACACCTGAAACGGGAAGCAGGAAACGCCAAAAGGTCAAGGTCACCAGGGTTATACTGTTGACTTGTGTTGAGTTTTCTGATAGAGCTTGAATATCACATTTTTCTCATACACATTTCATTAGAGACTGACAAAGAGACAATGCCTCCACATAAACTTAATGGAGTGGAGGGAATAGCAAAATCAACAAACTAATATGGAGTTCTTGAGAATACCTTTTTATTGCAACTTTTTTAATGTCCTCAGTTTAAAATAGTTCAATAGATGTCACTCTAACGTTATTGACCAACCAGATCAGCTCATATAATGATAACGCAGTAACACGGACAATAATATCTTTACATAAAATCTATGTCTTAACGAATATAGTAGCTCCAATTTCGGAAAGTCAAGTTTGGGTTATTGGGTCTCATGGAATTTTTGAGTTTTACAAAAATAAAACACAATTGTAATAAGAAAGTTGATAAAACAATCATGCTGCAATAGTTGTTTTAATCAACATAATTAATTTACCAATTACTACCATAACCCCTAAGTTTAGTTAACACGCCTCACATAGTGCAGGTCTCGATGAGTTAAAATAAAAAATGATCTTCATGCAGCTCAGCTAAATGTTTTCAAGACGAACAAGCAACATAATCTGCACTTGCTAAACTATTTGACAAATGAATAATAGTCAAGTCGAACTTAGTAAGGGACTTAGTAAGGGACTTAGTAAGGACGATGACGACAGTAATGTTGGTTAAAACAAATTTTTGCTTGAATATAATTTATCATATAAATCTCTTTTAAGACCAATAGAACCAGAGAAAATATTGAGACCAACATACAAAAACAAGCCTTGGGCTGGTCCTTTAACCCCTTCATGACCTATAGTGTACGCTGTATGTCCTATTTGTCATGACAAGATGCAGACACGATATACGTTGTACATCCTCAAATCAGTGGATTTTGCTGTTCCCCATGACACTTAGTCGTACAATGTAAATCATGTTTTCACTGCGTAAGAGGGGCATTTAACGCAGAGTTTTTTAAAATTTGAAATTATAATTAGAGTTCAGTGACGTTGTAAATATACAAATAATTCCTTTTTTTAACCAGAACTGCCATGTCATGGCAATCGACAAAACCTATGTCCCAAAGGGGTTAATCAGCATTGATAAAAATAAGTCATGAAACATTAGTGCAATTTCAGGCAATTGGTCTTCTGCAAGGTCCTACCCTGATTGCAGTACATTAGGATTAAACTAAAAAATTCCAATATTTCAACTTTACTTTGTTTCCCAAGTAAGAATGGGACTTCATATGTTGGATTTCTTTTTAATAATTAGGAGACTGTTGAAGTTTTAAGGTGTTTTCAAACCTTTCGTTTTTGTCAGCCATTAGTATGTGTGTAATAAAACTTCACTATTTAAGTGGAAAGCCATCTCATTTGTAGCAGCTTGGTCTAGTGGTAGGCACCTGGCTCTTGGACCAAAAGGTGAGGGGTTTGAGCCCTGGTTTAGCAGGTTGGCATTTAGTCCTTAGAAAAGTCTTATTGCTCACATTTACTCACTTCACTCATGAGTACTCAGCGATGGACAGTGGAAAATCTTATAAGTTTGATAGATTGATGTACATTTACTGCTGACCTGCAGGGTGAGCCATGTAAAAAGCTCAGAATAAATATAAATAAATAATGATCTTTACTTTACCTCAAATAACATAGCGCAGTGTTTCTGCAGGCGGATTCTCTCTCCGTTGGCCAGGGTGAGGAGGCGGTTGTCGTCCATGACAGAGTTCATGTTTTCCACCCAGAGAGCGTCCACGTCGCCGTCATACACGATGTACTTCCGCTCAATCTAACACAGATAAGAGGGTATGGAGGGAAGGGGCAGTGCGGAGTGCAGTTTTACATAAAAGAATGCTAGGATATTTTTGTACAAGGTAATATGCCTGGCAACCAGTCCAAACGAGTCGGATGTTGCATTTTTCACATTACATGGCACTGATAGTTTTATCAAGGTATTTTTCTTATCTTTAAATCCTCAAAAATTGCATAAAGTTACCAATATTCTGTGGAAAGGTATAAGACTTTGTGCTGATTTTAGCTATTGAGGAAATGAAGAAAAGGAAACCTTTAAAAAGTTTCTTCTCAGATTTCAGTTCTAACATTTATTTGGACCGGTTACAAGACATAACTTTTTGAGAAAATTTTTTCCAAAGTTTCAATTCAAAGCAAGCTTTATTGGTAGACCTGACACATCATGTTAAATATCTCAAGATGTGGTTGTTTAAGGTTTATGAGTGTTTCCTGGAAACTTCTTAGTTTGTATGATAGTGCAGGTCAATAAAAAAATGCTTTTTGCTTCAAGAAACCTCTGGCATAAAATGTGGATGTTGCAAGACTAAAATATTTTTCAGCTGTTCTCTCTTTAATGCTCATCACATAATGATACTGTTAATAAGAATACCAATACTGACAATAATAGGTCTTTAGTTTAGGCATGTTAAAATGTGAGTACATCATAGGAAGGTGATTATTTATTATAATTCGCTTCCATACTTATTGGCTTGGCAAGAATATCAGTAAAACCTTTAATATTGAGTCTGCAGAGGAAGACTCTCTTTTCCCCTCTTCCCTCACTCTCTCTTTCTCTCTGACTGTCTGTCTGTCTCTTTCTGTCTCTGCCTTTCTCTGTCTCTGTCTGTCTGTCTGTCTCTCTGTCTGTCTGTCTGTCTCTCTCTCTCTCTCTCTCTCTCTCTCTCTCTCTCTCTCTCTCTTCCTTCTCTGATACCTACTTTGTCTGTGGGTCTGTTGATATCTCTGAAGATATTGGAGAGGAGACCATCTGTCCAGTCACGGGTCACGGGATCCAGGATACCATACAGCTCTATCACTGAACGATCCTTTGGGTTGATCACGAATAGCTTTGTGTTGATGCCCAGTCTACAAGTGTGGAGTAAGAAAAAGTTTCAATCATAATATCAGTTAAAGAGGTAATCATGACATGAGATTAAGTCACATTCACCTTAGTTTGAAAAAAGAGGTAAAACACAAATCACCCAAAATACAAAGCTACTAAGACCAATCAAGGGATTAGACTTTATTAAGTCAGAAGAGTTTCACTTGAGACCTGGACTATATTAGCTGGAATTAGTAATTTTTGACTCTCATGCCTAGTTTAAACAGTGCTGTAAGTGAAACTGGTTGTTGTTCAGGTTCTAGGCTCAAGACCTGGCTATACAGGTTGAGATTGAGTCTTTGACAAAGGCTCTTGGTTCAAACATAATTACAAGCTTGTCCTGAAATTTTTCAGTTTTTCGCCCTTCCATGCTTATGGTTTAAACGACTATAATGAAACTTACTTAGGGTCAACAAGTGCCTCTTAGCTACTTTTCGATGTAATCTCCATCAAGATCAATGCATTTTTCAGCAGTGGAGAAAGAAAAATACCCAACCAACTGAAAGTTCCATCAAGATACTCTAGACATTTCTTTACTGCATCTATGAGTTCCTCATCGTAATCAAATCATTTCCAATGAGCCCTTTAACAACCAAAGTTTTACTGAAACATTCCTGGATCATATGATCACTGGAGATCATCTCATATAACTATTTTCAACCTGCCTATGTGTTTTGTAATGTCATCCGCTAACAGTAGGCAACATGCCTTTGGAACAAAAGGTCCTGGGTCCAAGTCCTGGCTTAGCACTTTAAGAAGTGCAATTAACGCAAATTTCGTCACCGCATTAAGATGCTAAACGAGTACCAGGATATAGGCAGTTAAAGATCTTGTCAGTACATTTGAGTTACGCTATGTTTTAACAAATACTTAATCAACCTCATCATCAATAAAAATAACAAAAATTAAAACCCCATAAACAAAACAATGACATCATCATCATCACCATTATTATAGCGACCTACTTTGTCTGCGCCTGGGCCAGGGTGTTGATGACCACAGACTTGCCACCGCCTGTGGGTCCCACTATCATGGTTGTGTGCCTGGTCAGCATGGTCTCGTACAGCTGCACCACTTTGTCCACCTGGAGGTCAAAGGAAATATGTGAAAGAGTAAGCTTAAATAATTATTAGATTCTTAATAAACCTCTGCTCATAAGAGATGCAAGGGAGGCACTTCCTCTCATTTCTGATCCATAATGAAAGATGGATCCACCTGTGTCAGTGCGGGACCAAAAAGGGTGTGCAAAGTTTCTGCTATCGTACTTATTAGTAATGTTATTATCTTTCTAATATAACTGTATATATATATATATATATATATATAGTGTGGAGTCGTGGTCTAGTGGTAGACGCTCGGCTTTCGGATCAAGAGGCTTTTACACACATTTCTTTGCCTCACTCATGCGTTAAACGAGTATCCGACTATAGGCATTGAAAGATCTTGTCAGAATGCTAGAGTGATGTGCTTAACTAGCTGCTCCTCTGTGAGTTCAGAAGGTACTTTGATTGAGAATGGCCTGGCGGTGAACCCATGTAAAGTGCTTAGAGCACATTAGTGGATAAGCGCTATATAAAGATGCTCTTTACTTTACTTTTATCTACATAAGGAGAGAGAGGGGGTATAGGCCAATTTGTGTAAACAAAACTGAAAAAGAACATATTTTGGAGGGTAAAGTAGAATATATCACAAGCTACCCTGGTTTCTATTAACCCAGTAGGTTTTACTGCCTCACAACATTTTTCGGTAGATACCTCAAATTTCTGGTATAACTTTTCATAAGGAATTGGTAAAGCTAGTTATGCATAGTTCCATGCGCCAAAAATAGACATTAAGGGAAAAGTAGAGGGTCTGATTTGTTCATATTATTCAGACTACCTTCTAGTCGACATTTTAATAAAAACCTGTATAACTCTCTTCTTTGAATCAGAAAGTAGGTTATCGTTGGGACCTTAGAAACAAGGTCTAATTCTCCAAATTTTCTTTATCTCACACCCTAGCATTATTCTACACTTGCCACATCGGACTCATTTGAACTGGTTGTGAAATATCATAAGCCTGTATAATAACTTTGACAGTAACAATAATCAATATTTCTATTGGTTCTAACCTGGTGCGGCAGCATTACGTAACCATTGTCTTGCAGAACCTGTTCCACCGCATCGTTGAAATTCGGGTAGCGCACTCTGGGGCAGTCCAGCCCTGGGAACAGATCTGAGATGAGGCCCAGAAACAGAGGAACGTCCTCAAACACAAACTTGGGCAGATTCATGTCTCGCAGGGCTCGCATCAACACCACATCCTGCAAGACATGCCGGAACAATTAATTAAGAGAGGAGGTTGAAGACAGAAAAAGACATAGAGATATTTAAACATGGTGGGGGACAGAAAGCAAAAAAAGAGAGATAGAAAGATATAGATTAGCAAAGAGAGAAAAAGGATGGGGGTCATTATCTGTTGGTAAAGACGTTCTTTGAAAGTACTGTATTACCCAAAAATAGCATGTCGAATATCCGTAAACATCAGAGAGAGAGAGAGAGAGCTTGGAGAAGGATAAAAAGGATAGGAGTGTGTATCTTTTGAAAAAGACATCTTTGAAGGTGCATCAACACTACATCCTGGAGGAATGAGAGGTCAAACACAGAATAAGGGAAAGCAATATTTACACATAGTAGGGTAAAATCAAAGAAAAAAAGACAGAGAAATACTGAGAGAACCCAGAGAAGGAAGAATTAGTGGGATAAGAGTGGATATCTTTTGGCATGACGGTCTTCAAAGGGACGAAGCAAAAATAACGAATGCCAAATACAACTACTTAAAAGTTTTTTTGCAAGCACAGGAAATCAAACCTTACAGTTTTTGCTGAAATATTCTTATGTTCTTTTGTTTGTTTGTTCATTTACAGAACGCTGATTCTCTGTGGACATATCACTTCTAATGGCGCTTGTATGCATCAGCTATGAGCAATGCGTGTAAAATATTTGCTGAAAACGCAACTTATATATTTAGGGCAAACATGACTTATTGTTGAGTTTAGTTAGCCATTTAAAAAAGATTAAGAACTTTGTTTTCATGCTAAAAAGAATTTATAGGAGCATAAGCTCTAGAAACATAACAGGAGATGGTTTTGATTTGGCTGATGATGCTGATGATGTTTTTATAAACACAGTATTGTTTTGTGCAGTGTTATTTTTATGAAAAGAATAAGAATTCTGTTAAATTACAAATAATTATTCACACTACTATTTTTGCTGCCATGAATGCTATTGCTAATATTACAACTGCTGATGCTGTTATTACTGCTCCTATCACTACTACTACTTCTACTAGTACTACTACTACTACTTCTACTACTACTACCACTACTACTGCTACTACTTCTACTACTACTACTACTACTACTCCTACTACTCCTACTACTACTACGACTACTACTTCTACTACTACTACTACTACTACTACTACTACTACTACTACTATAACCACTGTAGTATAATACTGTAGTATTATTAATACTACTGTTTTTGCTGCTACTTATTCTATTATTATTGCTACCACTGTTACTACCACAATTATAACTACTACTACAACGACGATAATATGATTGCTGCTGCCAATACCAACATTACATTCACCATTATTACTAGAACTGCTACTGCCACTACTACTACATATAAAAAAAATTGAACATTGTTCTCTCAGACAGCCATCGCTTTCAAGATGTAGGAATGCGATGCTCTTTATTTGGATTGATGATCAGTCGTAGTAGGCTAGTACAATTACTAACACCCCTACCACCAAAACTAGCCAACTTTACTACTACTACTACTACCACTACTACTACTACTACTACTACT
>BMAT01002728.1:27125-43877 GCA_019649035.1 Elysia marginata | reverse complement strand
ATCTATCTATCTATCTATCTATCTACCTACCTATCTATCTATCTCTCTCTCTTTTTATATTTTTTTTAATATTTGTTACTGTTTTCTTCTGAATTCGCGTGGGTATATGGTAAAATGAAAGTGTCACTATTTGAAGCTATCCAAATATTTTTTTTAAAAGGAAACTTTTTATATGGATTATCGATTTCAGCTGATTGACGTAATAATAATAATAATAATAATAATAATAATAATAATATTAAGAATATTTCATTTCTTATATAGCGCTTTCCCTTTTTACGATCCCAAAGGGCTTTACACAAGGTAAAAAGTCGTATAAATAACAATATAGCTGACATTGAAACACATTAAACTTAAACAAGAGATTATTGATTAGATAGAGATACAATAAAGGCAGTTCGGAAAAAACAGCAAAAATAATTATTGCAATGTAAGTTATGATCATGGCTAAAACAATTCACAAGTAAAATGATGTAGAGGAATATAAATTATGTCTTGTAGATAAACACAAGCTACGTTAAAAAGCTAAATGGTTGGCATAAAAGAGTGATAAATGGTACCTCTATAGAGGAGAAAAATTGATTCATCTACAGAACTATGTAAACTGCTTTGATGAGTATAATATTACAAGTACTGATAGGAACAAATACCAAAAAAACTATGAGTAATGTACTTATAAGTATAAAGCGTTTACACTGAAGAATACAATTTCTTTAATTTTGCGATTGTTTTTTTATGTCCTTAATGGTGATAAGAATTTTCACCTAATTTTTACTTCGTGTTTTAGCAGATCATAGTATTCCCAGTGTAACTAAATATACTAATTCATACCTGAAGCATACTATGCTGCCTGGAGAAATCTCTGAAGAATGCCGCGAAGCCTTGTGGCATCCTGGCTTCATAACAAGTCGTATTCAGTATTTAAGCAACGTAAGATAATACTTTCAGAACATATCATCAGTCCTTTTTCATTAAAATAAATCTAAAAAAAAAGTATTTGCCTTACTTCAGAAAATAATGATGATGGTTCAAATAACAAAAAAACGACGACAATGATGATGATGGGGATTGTGAATGATGGCACGAACGAGCGACAACGTCGGGCATCACTATAATCGTTCTTTCCTTTATTTTGTCTTAAATCTCTAAGTCTAACGCTTACATCCTGATAAGTTGTTAGATTTTACAGCAGTTAATATTTTTACTGTTTCTGTATCAAATAAAGGCGATCTCTTATGTTTTATTTTCTCATTTTCCTGCACTCTAAAACCATGAATGATGACTATGAAAGTGCTTGAGTTTTTTGTTTATCAAATGACAATCTTGAAAGTTTTCTTGACTATGAAAGTGCTTGAGTTTTTTGTTTATCAAATGACAACCTTGAAAGTTTTCTTGACTATGAAAGTGCTTGAGTTTTTTGTTTATCAAATGACAACCTTGAAAGCTTTCTTGACATTGAAAGTGAAACTCGAACTTCATGCGCACCGGCTCCTGTATCTAACGACAATAATTTTTTTAAGTTCCTGTTAAGTAGTCATTTAACTTTCAAGCCTGACTGACGTCCTTTATGCTACTGCGCTTTTAAGTTGCATATCAGTCTTTGAAAAGTATCGTCTCGTTTCAAAGTTGTTTACTTCATTGCATATCTCGCTTACTGTAGTTGCAGGCTGACATTTTTCGAAATTAAACGCCTTTTTTCTGGCTTTACCAATCCCAGAAAGTAAATCTACTACCCGATGTTTGTGATGTACATTAAGAATTTTGAGAATGTCACAATGTAATTCTAAAATATACTAACTTTTTGGTTATTATTGTTTACTATTTTAATGTATTTTTGGAATAATGGGGATCGCTGAACCTCGCTTTATAGGAACAAAAAAAAGTTATTTAAAAGATTATGCAAAACAAAGCCCTCATTGAATTTAAACTTCGCCTATATGATGGAATGACTATCATGTTCCTTACGATTTGCAAAACTGCTACACGTTTTTTTTTTTTTTTACCTTAAATTGTTTTTTTTTTCATTAACTCAAGTTTGTATCAGTATTACTATTCTGTCTTTAACGAATTTTTCCTTGTTCTTCTCCCTATGCAAGTTCAATTCACCTCATTTTTCAGACTCAATTAAACCACTGCTGTTTTTTTTTTCTTTTTTTTTTTAAAAGCCATAGCGTTTTCTACAAAAGAGCTTATTGTTGATTTTTTACACTTAAAATTACGGTTCGGATATCTTTAATCAAGAGTAATGGAAGATGATGGGTTTTTATCTTCCTCTACATTATTTCAATTGTGAATCCGAAATGCTTGTGAGCTTAGTGAAAATTTATTTTCTCTTACATAATAGTTGCTACCTTTCCAGAAATATAGTTTGCCTGTCCATATTGGACGACACCTAATGTCAATATGATATTTCATTGATAATGTCTCCAACTTGACAAATTTTGTCATATCTTTGGTCAGCTCCAAAATGTTTCTACCGTTTTAGAATAGACTTAACAGCTTTAAAGATTCACTCCAGTTACCTAAATTCAACTCTCTTCCCCTTCCCAATTCTCCCACACTCTCTCACTCTCTCTCTCTCGTATCTCTCTCTCTCTCTCTCTCTCTCTCTCTCACTCACTCTCTCTGTCTGTCCTTCTGTGTCAGTAATAAGGTAAAAGGCACAATACCTAGTGTATACCTACAAAGTAGAAAGTTATTCAAAATAGTTCATGTAAGTTTGTAAGATCTAATAAATAAAACAAAAAATAGGCTTGCAACTGTCTCAACACTCCATGAAACAAGAAAAATACAATACAATTCTACTTTCATGCATAATAATGTTTCGGCTTTATTGCCCTGCCGTCTTCACTTACCAAAAATGTACAATGAAGACTTTGTAAAGCTGTTAAAATATTCAATTGTATCAATAGTAGATGCTTTATAATAAAAGCAGGCAGAGCAAGAAAACCGAAACTTATTGTGTCTAAATGTAAAACAGTATTTTTCCCCTTGTTTTTCAGAATGATAGGTTGTAAGTCTTTTGCTTTTTTGTGTTCCAATTCTGCGTCTCTGTTTGTCTTTCTGTCCCTCTCTCCTTTTCTTTATAAATATCTATATGCATCTATCAGCTAACCTCCAGCTTGTCTTGGTGGTTTCTGTATATCGATCTACCTATCTATCCATCTATCTATCTATCAATCTGTGTATGTGCCTACCTACCTGTATATCTATCGATCTATCTACCATTCCGTCTGCCTGCCTGTCTGTATGCCTATCTATTTGTCTGTCTATCTGGCTGTTTATCTACATAATTTTATAAATACTAGTTTAGGTATCATCTATCTACATGTGCTTACCTATGTGCTTAAATATTTCTCTTTCTTTCTCTCTTTTCGTTAATACAAAAACTCGCAAGCATCAGAAATATAAACTTAGCATTTAAATATGTACTATGACTGTATTTGTATGTTTGTATCTATGACATTCTAATATATATGGAAAATCAACAAGTTTACAGTCACCGACTTAATACATTCTGCGTCAAGTATTTGATTTGCAAGAGATAAAAAATGAAAACTGAAAGAAGGGGTGTTTCCATTTCGGGCAGGCAGACACAAAAGTGTGAAAAGTAATGTCGTCCGTTGGCGGTTCTGGAATAATTTATCCGCATTTATTTAATTTTAACCAGTCTTAAAAGCGAGGTGTTCACCTTTTACATAAAAAATGGGTGCTCCCTGTATGTTAGCAATATATTTTTGCGCTATATTTCAAGGTTTGTTGTCTGTCAGCTTTATTTTTAAAAAGCAATATTTGTTTTAATCTTTTAAAGCTCTTCTGGTTTTTTGTTGGGTTGTTGTTGTTATATTTTTTTTTTTTTTGGGGGGGGGATTATTCTTGTGGTTGGTTTAGGTCATAGAGGATTTTATATTGACAGAACAAACTCTAAAAGTAGGCAATGCATAAGATGTAATACAAATATAGTACTGATCGACCCCGTTCTAGTCCAAAATTATAATATCATTCATGTAAGATATAAAAAGTTTTGAAGCCCAAGCTCATTTTTTGTTCCCATGTCTTGAATGTGGCCTTTCCCTTGCTTTTTTCATTTGGTTCTGATTTGCTCTTAAGCTAAATGAATAATTAATATACAATGTATTTGCCAGACGACTGTGAACTATTGGCAAAAGGGAAACATCCTGTTGCCCCGAATTTAATTCTGATATCTGATTAGTTCTTTGCATTGCCATGTAGTTTATACTCAACATAACACTAATCACAGTAATCGTATCCGCGCGATTGTTTCTTTTAAATGATACGAGGGTGAGTCAAACACCATTGCCTTTTTTGCTCCGGCTCCTAATGTTTTTTATGTAAATTAAATATTCCAAAATTTGCTCAGTTGTAGCTTATCATAATAGCTAAACACTGGTGTAATTTTTTTTAGTTTTGTTCTGATCCATGTTTTTCTGAGCACAATTCAAAATTCATTAAAACAAAGAGCAGTGACTGAATTGTTGGTTTGTGAAGGAGAAACACCCGTAAATATACACAAACGATTGAAAATGTTTTTAAGGACGACACTTTAGATTACAGCAATGTTTGCGGTTGGGTGAGGCGCATTTATGTCTCTTACGGCACTGACGAGTTGCAGGAAACTGTAAGTCGAAAAAGTGTAAGTCAGTAAAGTCCGCTGGAAAAATCATGGTAACCGTCTTTTGAGACACCCAGGGGGTCATTCTCGTTGAATTCTTGTCAAGAGGAGAAACAGTAAACTCTGGCTCTTATATTGACACTCTGAAAAGACTTCGGGCTAGGATACTCCGAGTTAAACTTGACATGGACATTGGCTATGTTCTTATATTGCACGACAATGCTCAATCAACTCAATAATCTTAACAAGTGCGACAAACGCCTCGTTTTGTTGGACTACTCTACCACATCCATCGTACTCGCCTGATTTGGCTTCCCCTGACTATCACCTTTTCGGACCCATGAAACAAGGTTGGAGAGGCAAACACTATGAGGATGATGAAGAAGACAAAAATGCAGTCAAGACAAAGCTGAAAGAGCCACCAATACAATTTTACGAAGCTGGAATACGTGCCCTTGTAAAGCGAAGGAATGTCGCTCTGGACAGGGGCGATGACTGAGTTGAGAAATAGAATTAGAAATCGAATCCCCATAAGGTAAGCTTTATTTTGATGCATTTTGATGTATTTTCAACAAAACGTTTCCCCACAGCCCACGAAAAGGCAATACTTTTTGACTCACCCTCGTATTATAATGGAAGGAGAGGTGAACTTTCAGCCAGAAAAGGTGTTTTGTGGTAGGCTTAAAAATTGGGATGTTTAACCTATCTATTTTAAATCACACTAAATTCATGTGAGAAGGCATTTTGAATAGTCTGTGATCTCTACAAATAATTATGCTTTTTTGATTTATGTGAAAATCGTGGTGCCTATGCAATTTTTTCTCCATTTTAAATATATTTTTGGTTTTACTTAAACGTCGAAATGCGTTCATTAAATGACGCGTTGCGCTGATGCTGATTAATTTTTTATACGATGAAAGATTATAATGCGAAACGCAAATTCGAACAATGGTAGATTTTATGAATGATTTTTACTTCATCATGCTTTGTGCTTCATCGCTCATGTAAACTTTTATGCTAATGCAGTTGGGAAACCATTAGACTTTATGAATGAAAGTGTTTGCCAATGTTCGTGTCCTAGATTTCGAATAAGGTTTTAGGCTTGCTGACAATGATAAACTGAAATGTAGATCTAGACCTAGATTATTTTTTTATTCTTTGAAATGGCTGTGCGTGAATTATTGTCAAGCTTCGGGCCATGATTCTTCTTTTCTGTTTAAGTGGCAAATGAGGCGAATTTTGTTCGCTGGCCTACTAGCTAATATGGTTCATGTAATGGCATTTATAGATGATCTAAAAGCTTTATCTAAAGGCCCGCGTCGGGCTAGATCTAGATCTACGTGAAGAAGAGGAAGGAATCTACGGAGGGATTGAGTGAGACACAATACAGAGAAAAGAGAGAGAGAGAGAGAAAGAGAAACAATTCCGTTTGCACTAAAACAGAGAGAAATGCTGATTAAAACAGCAAGGAGAAACTATAATGAAAAGCACAACAAAGAGATAGCAATGTGCCATTGTTTTTTTTTTCTTTCCGGACTAGAATAGAGGGACTAGGGTGGAAAACAGATTTTAAAGGGGGGGGGGGCGGTCGCTGAAAAGAGAAAAATGGAGTGAGTGTGAGAAAGAAAGACAGAGAGTTTAAGGAGGTGACAGAAAGAGATCACGGAAGGGAGAAAAAAAGCTGGTGGTATCAAGTTCGATAAAGTCGGTGGTATCTACTACATGTATCCAATCAATTACCGATGCGAGGCACGGGCTGCCATAACTGCTTTGTATAACAGACAATTTACAGTAAACGCGACATTAACAGCATTGTAGACTTTTTTTTAGACCTAAAATGTGTATGGCTACATTTCAAACATCTCTATAATACTAGTAGCCAATGAGAACTAGAGTTTAAGCGGAAATCAGCGACCTGTTTACTGTGCAGGCACTTCCTGGTTGTGGGGCATAGCGTGTAATTGTCTTAGTGACAGGCTTTGTTGACCTGACAAGGCTGTTGTTATGGCAGGCAACCACAGCGGGCGGCTGCAAGCTGAGGGGATTCGGTTACAATTTGTCGATATTTTGCTATGCAATCTCTTTTCCTGCAATTTGGTGTCTCACGTATTTGTGTCGATCAAATAAAGTCAAATTTAATGTCAACTCTTTGAATAGTTGCTTCATCAATACTGCAAAAACAGCATCTAACCAGAGTTCAGATGAGGATAAAAATAATTGGCAGTGTGTTGTAAATTACTGTCAGTATTCTTCCGGGTTATATCTCTGTTTTGTTATCTTTACTGTGAAATTGATACAATTTTTAATGATTACACAGAATAAAGCATAAAAGATTCTTGCTTATTTCGAAACCGGCTCGCAAACATCCGTAGTCACTTATAATACTATATCTTCATTTTAAAAACCTCTTGATACCTCCATTTAAAAACAGAGAGAGAGAAGAGAGGGGCGCTCTTTTTGCAAGTATAGACCGACGAGGTTACGGGATAAAAAGGGGGTTGAAAAGAATAGTCATTCGGTAGACAAGGGAAACAGAGTGATGCCTTATCTGTGTACTAAATAGAAATATCACTGCTGGCTAACGGAAGGGGTAAAATACAACATATATCTTCATATTTACTAAAACTTTAGATCACTAAAATTAATATTGAATTATGAAAATAACTGATGTAGTTTATGTTTTCTCTGAAGTTTTTTTTTTTCGCAGTAGATCTAGTTTATTTTCGTTGCAGTTTTTTTCGTACGAAAAAGGGGTATGTAGTTGTTTTTTTCGTATTATTTTTTACCGGGACCAGGCTCTAGAAGCTAGATAGATCTAGATTTCTAGATCTACTTGGCTCGCGGCGCAGTCGTTCACGCAGACTGCCAATAAATATTAACTTCTTTCTCTATGCAACGAATTTTGCATCTCGCTTCAAATTTAATTTGCCATGATTTAGCTTCTTTCACTAGGCCCGTTCCCGTGCCGCTATATCTTACCTTCTGTGCGCCTAATATTCTGTCTTTCAGTTTCCTATTAACTCCTTCTCTTCCTTAACCATCATAGTTCACATCTCTCTCTCTCTCTCTCTCTCTCTCTCTCTCTCTCTCTCTCTCTCTATCTATCTATCTATCTATCTATCTCATAGTTTACATCTCTACATGTCTATCTTTCTCGCTGTGTCTATCTGTTTGTACTCGTCTGTCTCTTCCTCTCCCACCTTCCTTCTCTTTTGGCCAAATGCTATGAGTTTCTGCTGCTAGATTAATATTGAGAACATACATCTTGATCTAGATTCTATATCAGAAGCTTAGTTTATGCCGGTATGTAGATTTCAAACAACTGAGTATAGATTGGAAACTGTTCTACTGCAATATTATTTAAACTGAGCAGTTGAGGGATAGATAGATCAACTTGGTTCCGAGCTGAATGAGACATGATACAATGGTTCTCTCGGACGTCCGCGAAAACTGAGCTCGCTAGCGTAGTCAACATATTAGAGACTTTAAGCACACGCACCGTGTGTCACTACGCGTACGTGAAAATCAGGAAAGCAGCGCGAGCAAACTGCAAAAATAATGAAACCAGTTTCTAAAAATAGACCCACAGACGTTCCCGTCATACTCACGCGTTGCTGCTTAAAGTCTGTAATAGAACAGATACACTGACGCCATACAACGACGTCACAAAACCCGTGCTCAACCCGAATTTCGCCAGCAATATCGTTTGGTTTGCCGATCTTTGTTGCTGTGTGCAAGTTAAAAGTAAATGGGTGACGATTGTGCCCTGTACTGACGTAAACGGCTAACAAGCCCAAACAAAACTAATGCTGCAAATTTCTCAGTCTATAACTAAGAAGATTTTTAAAAACTAGAGCAGGATTTATTAATGCCGGGAAGGCAACATAAAAGATACGACAACCGACAAACTAGATCTAAGTAGGCTAACAGGAACAATAACACCCACCTACTCGCCCCTTTAGTTCAATCACACTCACAGCATGACATTAAACAGTACAAACAAAATATTATTGTATCACTAACAAGGTTTTTTAAAAATACATGAAATAGCGAGTTAACGTGTGGATAGTATGCATATGAAGTCTAATTACAATGCTGCCTACACGAACAAACTAGAGCATCTCCCTCTCTCTCTTTTCAGGCACAAGCAGATGCACATTGCTAAAAAAAAATTACATGTCTAGTAATAGAAATAGATTTAAATAGTGCAAGAACTGTGATACCTAGATCTATATTCTGAGTCTGGCAGCAAACACACTAGGTACCTCCAATCACTCTGTCTCTCTCTCTCTCACTCTCTCTCTCTCTCTCTCTCTCTCTCTCTCTCTCTCTCTCACTCTCTCTCTCTCTCATCAGACACAGGCAGACACACGTATGGCTTTCTCTCTCTCTTTGTTTTTCTTTTCTGTTATTTTAACACTGTAAATCTGGTTTTCTTATGCAAACGGATTTAAGAAAGGATGAATGCAGCTTAATTCAATTCAGGTTTTTTTATCCAATACAATATTACAAACTTACATAAGGTGATAAGTACATGTATTGAAAATAAGCAGTACTGATCTAAACAACAGGCTTTACTCGTCTGCTCATGGGGTATGCAATTTCGATAAGCGCAAACAATATGGAGGACTTCCGAATTCCGGAATTTACCGGACTCACACGCAGGACCAATCTGTAAGGCCGCGGCGTAGTCCTTCTTATCTAATTTAGTTCAATAAATTGCTATGTATAGCGTGTGACCTGTTAATTAGCGTATACAGCAAAAGACTCAAAAAGGAACAAAAATTATTTTTCTATGTTAGCCCCAAAAAGCTCAGATTTTGGTGCATGTCCCTAGAATGATGCATTCCCCTACCGATCCACACAAAATTGAGAGGTCTTAGCCATTTTCCAAACCCGCAGCGGTTGACAAAAAAATTCTTTTTTTTTTTTCATATAGAATAATCTCAAATGTGGTTATTATACGTCATCACAAGTCAAAATTTTAGACAATTTTTAAATAGTTTGTAGAACAAAGCAAATTCCTCAAATCCTACTTGAAAATATATAACTGCATTTATCACTGCCCTAATTGTAAAATGCCAAAAGTAAACACAATAAAAACATCACCCAAGTTCATATCGCGTGCTTTTAGGCTATGCTAAAAAATCGATGGCGGCTGTCTTTAAAGAAATTTACTGGTGCAAAACTCACAACAAACATACAGTAAAAACCTGTTGGGGCAAAAGCTGGAAAATCAAACAAAACCCTGTTTCTCACACCTCTCCGTTATCATTTGCGTAAGCAAAGGTGTCATTTTGATGTGCTAGACTTTTGACTTATTCAAAAGATTCGAAAGGAAAATCGCAATAGGGTTTGAACGCTGCGAAAAGACAACTATGACTTGTTTGGAAACTTTCAATCTGACGAGTTAACATAAACAAGATTGTGGCGGATAAAGTTCTTAAAAATTTTACCTCCATTCGCTTATTGTTTGATAGGGGTAAATTTTGAAATCAGAATAAAAACTGAGGGACAATTTTTCATTCAAGTTTTAACAATTACTGTGGGCTTTAAAAAAATTAAGTTGAAGTTAAGTGTAAAGTCTCGGCCTAATAGAGAAATTTAATCCGAATATTGAAATCTTTAAATTATGTTAAAGTTAAATCATTTTCATAATCATTGAAATCTGTGTTTCTGTGCCGTTTTAAACGTTTCCTGTAAAAAAGCGATAAAAAGTATTTTTCAAATATTTTTGCAATAAGTCTTTACAGTTTTTAAAGCGGCATCCCTAGAATTTGTTATGATATACATGTATTAAAGCAGCCAATTGCATTCAAATATAAGGAAAATATCTAAATTAAAAAACAATCAAAAGATAAAAACCAATCCCCTTTTCTATTCCAATCGTAATAATTGAAGTTTGTGAACTTGCACGATGCATGACAAAAAAAAACCAACACTGCAAATAAAATCACTAAGTCAGAGCATTCTTCTTTTAGTTTTGTTTGTCCCAACACAAGTATGTTGTAAAATACCTCTTCTAATATTAGTAAACATATACCTTAGAAAGAAGAAAAAAGATAGCGAATGCAAGAATTGGGGAATTTCGTTACTTGAGATAGAAGTTGTAAACCGTGACTACAAGAATACCTCTAACTACAAAAGTAAGTTGTTGACATCGCATAAGTAACTAACTAAAAGACAGATTTTGTAGGTGTTTCTACAGCTTCCAAAACTTTACATCTAATTTTACTTTTTTCATACAAAATGCTCAATACTGAGCATTCAGTGGAATATATCCCTGGAGCCTGAACAATTCATATGCTACAACTGTTTTCTTTTTTAAATCTGTCTTATAATACAATTATCCTGCACCCATGGTAAATGAGTCTGATGTCGTAGTTTCAACTTTCAATGGCGTTGTTCTTTTTTAACTTTTTTGTGAGCATCCAATCGTCAACAGTTTCACGAAACTATCAAATTATTTTAAAACGTTTCTTGGTTTAAAAAAATAGAGTAAAAAAATGACCGTTTAGTGGCTTTTTTTTTCAAAAAAGGAAATTCCGACTCCCGACTCATTCATCCTGGATGCGAAATATTTTAAGCTCGTATCATTAGCAACTGATTGTTGCAATAAAAATTGTTTCTTTCTTTTTCCTACAATCTCAGTCTCCCTCTACACCTGCTTCAGTGTTGTATATTATCAATAATTACTCTAAGGTGTTAATATTAGAGCTTGTATTAAAGGTCTAAACGATAACCTACACTGCGATGCAAAATAGAGAGTAGTTGTACAGCTTTTTTCTTAAAATGTTGACTAGCGTATGCTGGGAAAAACATGAGCAACCAGCTCACTACTATTGCCTTTATCTCTATCTTAGGCATTCCGCGCGGGAGGGGGGGGGAGGTGTTCCCGCCCTTGAGGCAGACCGCAGCTCCGATTCAAAGATGTCTGCAAGAGGGACACGAAGACAACAGTTATTGACATCAACACCAGTCCTGGGAATGTTGTGCCGATAACCGCCAAATATGGACAGACACTGTCAATGAGGGAATGAAAAGAGCAGAAACTACCAGAATGCCAAGAGAAAGGAGAAAAGCAGAAGCTAGGCAGTCTCCGTGTAGTATCCAACCCTTTGTGTTTTTAAAAGCTGTTTGAGTAAGTACACTTTAAGGTGGGACTCCTCAGCCACTCTCTAAGATGCCACTCTCAAACCCTAGTGTCATACAATCATCTGTCGAGATAAACGAGCCGCCAAAGTCTAGAGTGAAAAAATAGACTGCAGCGTCGGCATAATGACTTTTATTGACCTCTATCTGACCTTTGGGGCACTGATCGAAAGTTCAACAAAGGTACTTAATTTTGTCTAATGGCGGAATGTCAACATTTCAACACAATCAAATAATACTTTCTGTTAAGCTTTGAACTTAACAACTTCAATTCTAGAGTTAAGAAGGAGACCAAAGTGTTTGCATGGTGACTTTTTTACCTCTAGCTGACTTCAAGGCACTGAGAATTATTCCAATCGACCGAAGATTTAACAAAGCTGTCAAACATTTGACTTATGAGGCATTATGAACATTTCAACACAGTCAAACACGTTCTGGTTGTCTTCAAACTTAACCTCATTTACTGGTGTTAAGTAAGGAGGATGCATTCTGTGTATAGTGACCTATTTAACTCTGGCTGACCATTGGAAAACTTATTGAAATTTTAATGGACTCAAAACCTAAGAAATTCACTAAACATTTGACTTATGACAAATCACCAACTCTTTAACGCAATCAAATATGTTCTGTTTAGCTTTCAACTCAAGAGATAGACAAGAGACTGGATCGATTTGACATCAATGTCTACGATTTAGTAAACATTCAGACTATTTAAACTCAATAGAATAAAATGCTTTTCACTGACAACCAGTGAGTTATCATTGAAACACGCAAAGCGTATTCTGCTTTTACTGCTAAAAAACAGCTTAAATTATAAGATAAATAAGAAAAAATAGAACTTGTTGCACCTTAAAAAACTATGGGCAATAGTTAACACGAGTTTAAGTATTTTCATTTAGAAAATTAATGTGTATGTGATTTGTTTAACATCAGTTCATGTTTTTGCTCCTTTGCAGTATGTCCAAGTGAATATATTTTACATGTAAAGGAACGTTAAATACATTTAACATCCATTTGACCTTTATTGACCTATGGTTGACATTCAGGAGACTGAAAGGCAGTTCCAATCAACCAAAATTTTAACAATGGTACTGTTTTAACTATTTATGAAAATTAATTACCTTTCAAACGCATGTAAAAAAGACTGTGAATTTTAGCATTAGACGTCGACTCCACTATGTTGGCAAGCTCTGGTTCGCATTACAATATTATTCCAGAATTACCCGTTTTAGTCAGTAGTTCTCTGTTTTATTGCAAACGTAATATTTATCTCTCTCTGTCTGTCTGACTGTCTGTCTCTTTCTCTCTATCTCTGTGGATTTCTTCCTCTTCTTCACCTAGATCTAGCTAGATGCTGGCATTTATTAAATGCCATGACATGGATGATATAAGCTAATAGGCAAGCAAACAAAATAATGTATTTATAAAAAAATTAGATTTATTTGTTTTGTTCATTAAGCTTTTCGATTTAAAGAAGATTCACGGCATGAAGCTTGACAACAATTCACGCACACCCATTTCAAAGAAAAAAATAATTCTAGGTCTAGATCTAGATTTCAGTTTATCATTGTTAGCAAGCCTATCGCTTTATCCGAAATCTAGAAGAAAAACATTGGTGAACATTTTCATTCATAAAGTCTGCTGTGTTCCCAACTGCATTAGGGCTAACTTAAAACTTTACATTAGCGATGAAGCTCAAAGCATGACGCAAAAAAACATTCATAAAATATACCAAAAGTTACATCGTTCGAACTTGCGTGTCGCACTGTAATTTTTCATCGCATACAAATTTTGTCATCAGTACCAGCGCAACGCCTTATTTCATGAACGAATTTCGACGTTTAAGTAAAACGCATCATGGCTAGATCTAAATTTTTGTGGTTTCTAGATCTAGAAGATGAAGATTCTAAAAGTAGAAAGGAAAAGGGTAACTGGCGAGGAATACGAACCAAATAACTTTAGGCCGAGAGTTCTCATAGTTGCGGAAAATGTGCATGAGCTTACACCAAATCAGAACACAGAGTAATTTTTTTTCATGAATCGGTTATGTGCTTATGGAGGAGACAGTTATTGGAGTTCAATCGAAAGCCTATTATTATATAGATATTGATCTACTTTGCCATTTTTATCACCAGTGTGATGGAAGAGTCAACAATACCCCATAAGCTGAGGTGGGTTCTAGGTTTTTTATGACATGAAATACAGTCCTCGACTAGCATAACTATGAGGAGACTTTGAATATACATTGCAGCCTAGTCCGACCTTTCTTTGCGTCTATAAAGTTAGGTATATTATCAGTTATCACTTATGGTTGAGAGACGTGGACCTTGCCAGAAAAAGGATAAGGATCCAGGCTTTTCAAACGGAATGCTACCGAAAAATTATTTAAGTACCATGGATAGCTAAAGAAAAACTTTTTTTTTAAACGCCTAGAAATGGAAAAGAAAAAAATCTTAAAACAGAAAGAGGGACTAAACTTAAAATACTTCGGCCAGGTCATACGGCACCACACCATAGAGAAACTGCATGGAGTGTGCAGTAGACGGTATGAGAAGCGGAGTAAGACCTAGATAACGGTAGCAGCAGGATATTGAGAATGGCGACAATGACAATAACTATGACAGACACCGGTTCTGGCAGCTTGTGTGAGGGACAAAGCGATGCGATGTACGTTTTATAAAAATTAAAACAGGCTGAGCCTAGGTTACCTGTATTTTAAATTTTGTAGCTTTAGTTTACTGGGCATGGCCATTTTTTAATTAGATGTAAATTGAGTAGATATAGTGGTTTAAAAGAGGCCAAGAAATTAAGTTCTCAGCACAGTTCATAGAGACGGATTTATACACGAGGCAGTATTTCATATCAAAACTGGTTATACAGAATTACTTACCAAAACAAAACTATTTCCACATGTTATAACCATTTTACATTAATCTGGGATGCTTTTCTGGGAGGGAAATTGTTTCTTATTTTACACAACCATTTATGTGGGTCAACCAAGGGAAATCACGCATAGGTCCTTGAGACTTATTTCAAGTGAAGTCCCTTTAAAACAAAAGAAAACTCTGAGCGTTAAGTTATTAGACGTTGAAAAGCTCAAAAACAAGAAAAGTTCTAGTTATTTTTACAACTGCAAAAAAACGATATAGCTGCGTTTTAGAAAAAAATAATTTAGTCTTAATTTAGATTATATTTTTTGGTCGATTTTCCCTGGCCGTCTCAGATTTGGAATTAAAGAAAGCGGAGGTCATTACTTGTGTTTGTCTCTCATGTATAACTCATCCAAGTTTCAGGTTTACAAAAGTGTTAAAACAGGCACTCTACATTTAAACTAAGTAGAGCAACTTAGTAAACTAAAAGTTTTGTGCTATAATTACATTTAACTATTGAGGAAATATCTTTTTTGAGAATCAGACCTCAAGCAGCTTATCAATTGGGAAGGAAAACCAATCGCTATCAATCTTAATGCGCTGTCGAAATTCCCGAAACTTGGAAAAACAATGCACAATCTCCACAGTGCAAAACTTTCAATGTGTTAACAACTTATGTGTTGATGCTATTTTCAGAGATCTATAAAATTTCAACAATTAATTTCTTTACTATAATATCCCTTGCGTGTTTCAGAAAGTACAAGGGCCTCGAAAGATGATGCTTGGTGTTAAAATGCGTTTACCCAGTATGTTATCCATGTTGTCAAAGATTTTTCTTCAGGTAGTTTTATTGTAAAAAAAACAATAAACAAGAGTTTTGTCTTACAGTATTTGAGCTCCATTATCTCTAGAAAACAATTTGGCAATGGACCGTGATGGAAGAAGTTTTTACGCGGAGAAAACATGATGAGAAGAGTATCTAACACGGAAACGCCAATCTCGTGGGCACGATTATTTAGGACGAAGTTTACGCCTTGAAAATTTGTAAAACATTAACACAAAAATAAATTATAATTCCGCCCGTTAACTATCTTTGTTTGTTGAATTGTGCATTTAAAAGTAGATCTAGATTAGGTATAGGTCTAGAATCTATATTAAAACTCTAAAAACGACTGAAATGTAGAAAATTAGATTTAAATGGAAATTTAGGAGATTTCTTGATCTAGAGTCCAGATTATATCTAGATCTAGCTTAGATTTAAGAGGTTGTGTTTTCTTCGGTTTTACTGTCTGCGTGGCATGTTTTCTTCGTTTTAACCTTACGGCCTAGGCTCTGCGTGTCAGCTTTTCTTCTTTTTTATTTTATCCATACCGACCGTTTTATTACTCTCACTCATAGCTACATTAGTTAGAAGATGCAAGTTTTGTTTATTTGTGTAAAGTATAGTCTGTTCTTGGTGAGAAAAAGACAGATTTATTATAAAGCAATTTTTCCTCTTGAGGTATTATCCAATGATTTTGACTATATCTCCAAAATGTCACGTGGGTCTAGGGGTCAGTGGAGGTTACCATTCATTAACCTCTTCCGCATTCCCGCCACCCATGTTTGATTTTATGTTGCACAAGCGCTAATAGGTCTAGACAAGTGGCAGCATTTCATTGGTTGTTAGAAATCGTAATGGCGGATTTCATTTGGGGTGCCGCTTGGGTTAGATACTATGTAATTAATGTCACTTGAGTTTCCTTGCCTCCTGGGGCTAGGCTGAAGATTTTATAAACGGACTCGTATACATCTATCTAGATCTAGTCTTTTTGCGTGGGAAAGAAATTTTCAAATTAATTATATTTTTTCACGGCTATAAAACAAATTTGAGTGACACCGTTTCAGTCATTCTGTTCTAGATCTATATCTAAATCTACCGATTGATGAACGAAAGCCAGTCAACACCGATACACCCAGTCCCATTCCCGAGGCAAGACTAAAGAAGGAATTCTGGCCTATATAGTATCAAGAGAAATGAGGATTTCATAAAGTGCTATGTAAAGCTGACCCATGATCGAGTCCAAGGATGGAAACTTGGTTGGTGCCTTATTTGAA
>BMAT01002721.1:71580-82292 GCA_019649035.1 Elysia marginata | reverse complement strand
GATTTAATTCAGTTAAACTGACGCAGGCCGCAAGACAAAAAAAATTATAGACTGCATGCAACATGTACCAACGCTCTATGGACTAACAATAAGGAGACCCTAAGTGAAAAACTACTCAAACCATTTTTGAACTCTATATTGTCCTTTAAGCATTGCTAATTCTGATCTATGCATCAATTAATTTTTTTTAAAACTTAGATCCTATAATGTTTACATCAGTATATCTGTCCAATAATGCTGAAGTCTCAAAACTTTCAACTTTGATTTCCTTGACATGTGACTAGAGCGGTTTTCCAATAGACATCTACTATTACCTTGGTAACAAAGTACATTTAAAAATGTAGAGTTTGTGGAATTTAAATAACTCAACCTAATTTTCCCAATTTTAGTCTTTGGTGTTAGTGATGGTTTTTAGGGGTGTAATGAAAGGCGCCTTCTCAGTAACAAAAGTTCAAATGTAACTTTTTACTATCTTTGCTGTTTAAATTTACTGAAATAATGAAAAATAGTAAGTTAGCTTTTGTTAAATTATTGGTCAAGCTCTTGCTATGAGGCAGATAACGTTTATTTTTTTTTTTAATGTTCTCTTGTGTCAGCTACCTCTTACAATTTCTTTTTTTACTTAATTATATGAGTAGAAGCTTTTTTCTTTGCGCAGCAAGCAAAGTTATGTGGGTCATAACTAACATATAAAACATAAATTACTATTTTTAATTTTGTTGCAGGCTCATCCTTTTAGCAGAGTTTTAAGAAAAAGAAGATGATTCCAAAAATAAAAGTGTTTCTGCAAGCATGATCTTCTGAAATTTCAAGTCAAATCTTACTTTTTTCAAAGATGACAGGCAAATTCTTATTTACATCATTGCATGTTTAGCCTATATAAAATACAGGATAAAAACAACGCGGTTGAACCTTTTCATGAGCTTATACTTTTTTTAAAACAGTTTTATGTACTTTGAATGCACTAACAATGTGCACCCTTCTCATTTTCTGATGCTGACAGAGTTTATGACCAGAGTTGATTGAATTCAAAAGAGTACATGAAGTCCCTCAAGTTGATTTTTTAAGTTAAGTTTAAATAATTCACAGGTATGACTTAATGTTGTACCTAATTTTATTTTTTTGGCCTTGGAAGATATTTATGTCCTGATTGGGGTTTCCTTCAACCACTAAAGCCTATTTCTTTTTTCTTTTCTTTTCATGTTTTTTTTGTGTGCACATTCTCCATGCCTGTGGATACTTTGGGTTTGCTCAATCGCGGGACATCTCTCTCCACTTCAAATACCATCAATATCACCACCACCACCACCACTACCCCTACCCCTTTCAACCATTGGGTGCGCACTCCTGCACGCACACACATGCAATGCATGCTGGTGACTGGTGACCTTTTGACCTTGTTGGGGGGCTGGCTACCCGTAGGCTCTGGCCAGTATGAGCATGACACCTCAGCCAATCAAAAACTTGGATGCTCTCGCACAGAACCCAGACTTGTGGCAGCGCCGGGACAGCCTCACCATGACCCAACGGAACCCGCTTATTTACGGCAACGACGTTGACTCAGTGGATGTGGCTACCAGGGTTGCCATGGTGAGGAGTTGTTTATAATTTGTATATGTTAACCCCTTGAATGTGATGCAGATGACTTTTCATTCGCAAGCTACTGTTTGGAGCGGATGATTTTGTCCTCTGCTAATAGACTTTTGAAATGCAGTTGCATAAAAACCTGCCCAGCCACTATGGTTGCAAAGGGCAGCGCCCCCATGCTTTCTTCATTGTTTTTGGGATAAATTTTATCTCCCATTCTCAATAACATCATTAATTTAAGTCAGCGATCAAGTGGGTAAGGGTTTCCACAAAACTGGTCTAGTAGAGAAGTTTTCAGATCTTTAGATACTCGCTGAGGCAGTGCAAAGTATTATTTCAGTATCTTAGTTCTGTCCTAATTATTGCATTTATAAGATTTTGAATCATTGAGACCAATTGAAACTAGCATTTTTGCTCTCTTATATGTCTTGCAACCAGTCCAAATGAGTAGTAAGTCAAAATTGGAAGGTGGTCAGATATTGGTATTATAGAAAAGCTAATTTTCTCTACTTTCAAATACAACAAATAGAAAAACTCTATCTTGCTTCTGTATGAAGTTAGAGCCTTTTGAAGTTGGCAGGGTTAGGGCTTGCGCAATTTCAGAAAGGGGAAAAAACAGCATTTAAAGTTTAGACGACTACAAAGGTATTGAGGCTTTAGCAATCATACCAACTAAAATTAAACACCTAAAAATGAAATTTGAACATGAAGGAGGTGTGAAAATTGTTTAGAAATGGTGTAAGCGTCAATATCTAAGATAAAAAAAAATTGACTTCTGAACACTTTAAAAGCTTATATCTCCAAACTAAGCCTTTCGACTTACGACTCATTTGGACAGAATGTGAGACATATATAAAGAAGGCTACAAATTCCATTATGATGAATTAACAGAGTTTTTGTTAAGCTATGCTTCAGTTGTCAAATATTACATCTAAGACTTTTGTTATTTAAGTGTACAGTCTAAACTTTTTAATATATGCCAAGAAAATTTGTTGGTAAAATTGTACCCTTATAAACTGAAATGAGGGTATGGGAATACTTGTCAAGTATGTATTATTTAGAGTTCACAAATGCCTTAAACTCGAGATCTGAAATGGGAAAGTTTAGTCTTAAAAGGAAGTAATTGAAATCCGACCCCCCCCTTCCCCCAAGTTCCATATTGCCTCTATGTAATGATGCATTTGGCAATTGAAAAACATCTTAAATTTAGCTAATGTAAAGAATGACCTCAAATAAGCTGTATGTCACTATTTTAAAGAAGAGAAACTGTTATTGTAAAAGATAATTGTTGAATGGTCGGAAAGTTTAAATCTATCTTATTGTGGCACGGCGCACTCAGACCTCTTAGAAGCTCAATGGTTAGACAGCGTATAGACAATGTTATATTTTTATGACATTTATACTTTATTCTGTATCCACAGGTCAAGTTTCTCAACTCTCCAAACACGCTGGGTCACTTCACGGAGCACACGCGGACGTTGCGTCTGTACCCCAGGCCTGTGGTGGCATTCCAGCTCTACAGCTTCCTTAAATCACGCAGTGAGCGGACAGCTTTCACCGCAAAACTTGCCAGAACACAGGTAAATGGGAAGTAATCTTTTATGATACTACGAAGATATTATATATTCAAACGTTGACAAGGGTTGTGATGAAAAATATATTGTCAATCAATGAAATTTCAGGGGTTGTTTGCACAAAAAGATTCTGATTATTGTATTGAGCTGGCTGTCGTCTTTTACAATAAGATTCTGCATCCAAACATTAATGAGAAATACCTTTTCACAACAAGCACAATGATTTTTTCTGGATTATTTCGATTGGCTATAGAATTTCACAGAGGGAAGAGAGTTGCTGCCCTAAAAACCCTAGCTTTGTTCTAGTCTAATTCTAAAAAAAAATAAGGTATACGGTTTCTAGCAAGATTAGATTTATTTTGTGTGTTGATTGCCAGGCTGTGGAGTACCTGTCGGAATGGTCTCTGTGCCCGACCAACCTGGTGTACCAGCGTGTTCAGACCAACGTTTACGATCCAAGTCTGATCGGGGACAAGCCCAAGTGGTACGCTCAACAGCTGCAGAATGTTGACTTCCACGCGTACGACCGCGAGTCTTCCCTGGGGGCCGCTGTGGCCTCGGTTGTCTCTGCGGCCCAGGAGAGGGCGGCTGGTGGGGGCGGAGGTCACAACAGTGACGACGGCCCAACAGACGAGAGCGGCAGTGATAGCGATGGCGCTGAGAGCACGAGCTCTTCATACTCGTCCCTCAGTGATTTCGTGTCTGACCTGTACAACAGCGACATCAGAGGAGAGACGCCATGTAAGTTAAGCACTTTGATACTTACTCTCTCTAACCCCCTGACTTAAGGTGGATTTAGACGTTTCTGAAATGGCATGCAAAATCAGAATGCAATTTTTAGAGTTTTGAACGAGAAGATTCTCGCCCGAAATTCCATTCTGATCTGATTTTGCGGTAGATTTCTTCCCAAAAACGGCACCTAGAAAGATTTTTAATTTTTAGGGCAAATCAAAATGTGCAATGCCTTGTGGGATAGATAATCATCTCAAACTTCAATTTTTCCCAACAAAATTGAGGTTCCTTTCACCAATGAATCGGGCTTGGCTTTACTTCTAACATCTACATACAAAAATAAAATGCCAATCAACTGGCAAAAATAATAATTGTAAGCATATTGATTTGAATGCACATCCAGACAAACGGGAATTGTGCAATATTTCAAAATATAGATCTAGATGTCGTAGAGTGACGTAGATGTAAAAGGTTCAGTGGTAGATTAGATCTAGATTCTATATCTATTCATTGGCTAAATTTTGCTTTGTTTCTCTTTTGGCTTCGTGTAAGAGCTCCACATAAATGGGCAAAATCCGTCAAGAAAATTCTGTTTTGATCCCACTGCAAAAATGGGCTTCTGATTTTGCATACAAAATCTACCGTCTAAACCCACCTTAAGGGAATGCCAGAATGGTTGCTGTCATGCAAGTTGCACTTGTGTGGAAGTTTTAACTAACCTTTTTTGTTGCTCTTTAAAGATGAATTTAAGAACTGAAAAAAAAGGGAAAAAAAGGCAAGCAATTGTTAATGACATATTTATATTTGAATATAAAAAGTGAGATGTGTCTATCTTTTTTTATTTTATTTTCTTAATGTGCGCGAAGATCAGCCGATAAATCATCTAATAAAAATTATAAAAAACAAAACAAAAACCTGTCCCATCCATACTTGCATGCAGAATCCTGTGTTGATCAAAGTAAAAACTATGTAAGATGTTTTGACCAATAACCCATCTTTAAATAACAGAGAACCTAATAATTATATGAACATGGGAGACAATTTAACAAAACATACCTGACTGACAACTATACATAGAAACAAAGTTCCTTGAGCCGACTTTAGAACCAAACCAGGTTTTTTGTTTAAAATCTATTTTTCAGAATGCATATATTATAGGTTTTTTTAGTTGTTATTATAATTGTTATTATAACTACAAGTATTCCATATATGCAAGTTGGAAACTCTTACAATGTCTTGAAAAATGATATGAATGATTGACAGACTAATGGTATGCTCTTCTTCGACACAAAAAATACCCAACACATGCATTTTTGTCAGAGCAGTAGTGTCATGAATGACTGGATAAACCATGCATCTTCTCATATCGTGTAATTAATGCTAACAGCACATAGCATGTTTGTTTGTTCATCTTTTTTCCGGCACACTCTCTCATCAAAGCTAACCAAAAACATGAGTTGTAGTGTTTCTAAGCTTTCTCCCCTCCCTATCCATCTCTTTTTTTTTTACTATAGTAATCCACATGGAAACCAAAATAGATTCCTTTCATGTACAGAAAATGATGAGTTTTTGGCTTCCTTTACCCCATACCCTCCCCGTCCCCTCGTAACTTGCTCACTAGGAGGCAGTATAGCCGGTATAAGAAATTTGTGAGATTTAGAAGGAACTACTTACTATGTGCACTCATTTGAGGCTATGACAAAAATACACGAATCTGTTGTGTTTTGATGATAAAAAGGGTATTTTTAGAAGCAGTGCTAAGAAAAAAAAAGACTTGATGAAATGTAACAGTCATATTATATAATACGCTTTGTGACGAATTTTTAATGAATTGACCAAGAAATATAGAAATCATGGTCACAGTGATTGTGGTGCATGGTTAAATTTTTGTGCACCGTCACTATAGACAGATTTTTTAATCTTAATCTTTTTTTGGTTCTGTTCGTTTCCTGGATAAAATTGAAATTTACAAAAATACACAGCAATGAAGTTTGAAAGGGATATACTATAGGGTTAGAGCAGTCTTATTTTCTTATTCATCACTGAAAATATTATGTCCCTTAACACAAACTACCGAATCATGACCTGTTCTCACAGCTTCATTTCTTAATGTGAGACATCATTAGATATGTGTCACAGCAGTCACACAATTCAAAAAAAAATTATAAAAGTATTTATCTTCTGAGCCGGCCACCCCTCCCGTCTTTCTTCAACATTCTCCTATTGTTCCCTCTCTTCCTGCTGTTGCGTGGATTTGCTCTACTATTGCATCCTCTCCCTCCGTGATTAACCACAGCCTTCCAGCGAGAGATGCAGATTCTGGCAGTGGACGAGGCAGCGGTGTACTCACCCCCATCCCAGCTGCACCTGCCGGGCGACCGCTCGACCAACAGCGACTCGGCGCTCTCGCTACAGGAAGACAGTGACATGAGCAGCTCGGCCTCCTCGAGTCCCTCCTATAGCCAGGGGGGTGGAGCAGGGGCAGAGTCGGGGGAAACTCAGGTCTGGCTGTGGGAAAGAGAGGGAGAGCAAAGTCACTTGCATATTTTTAAATGTTATAGTGTATATCATAAATGTAATAGTTTCATGAAATAAGTCAAGCTAATCAGATAATCATTTTGAGACTTTAACCAATTGTTTTCTGTAATCGATCTAAAATTCAGCCAACATTTTTTTTTAGCTCCTAAAGTGACCTGTCATTCCCTACCTAGCCTCCCAGTAGTAACAAGGCTATCCAGTGCCTTTGGTACTAGACTTGCAATATAGAAAAACCTTTGCCTGGTATAACGGGCATACAGATTCTTGGGGTTAAGGGCTTTCCAAGAGCTTTCCAGTGATGTATATATATCTAAATCACAAAAAAAATTCTGCCGCTAGGCTTATTTTATGCAACTTTGTGATATTCTGTCAATGTTGGTAAGGTGAGATGGGGATTAGTCTCGGTGTTAACATATAGCTCCTTACAAGGTAAAGATGTAGTTTTTGAGACAGTTGTCAAGAGTAGAAATAATACATTATTGAAGTAATTATTACCCTCATCCTTGATTTATTCATTTTTTTTATAAAGGTCCAAAATTGAGAAATAAAACCTTTTGAAGTGTTGCACTAAATTGAGAAATAAAACCTTTTGGAGTGTTGCACTAAATTGAGAACTAAAACTTTTTGAAGTGTTGCACTAAATTGAGAACTAAAACCTTTTGAAGTGTTGCACCTGAATTTCGAATGCCACCTTGCATGAGGATAGTTTAGACCTTGGTAAAATAATCATAAAACATTTTTATATGCTAACTGCTAACCTCAGAATAACCCCAGTCATTCAGCATGTTTTAAATCGAAGCTCTGACTACTAAAAAGTTTACACCTTATTTTCATATCCGAGCTAACATTTTAGATGTAAATGTTCATTTGATTTTCAACAGGCAAGTTAAGAATTCAGTAGTTAGTTCATTTTTGACAAGCAAATATAAGATTTAGTTTATTTTCAACAGGCAAGTGAAGGATTCAGTAATTAGTTCATTTTCAACAGGCAAGTTTATGAATATAGTTAATTTTGAATAGGCAAGTTAAGGATTCAGTTCATTTTTAACAGGCAAGTTACGGGTATTTTGAACAGGCAATTTTAAGATATAATTCATTTTCAACAGGCAAGTTTAGGATTAAGTTCATTTTCAACAGATTAATTCAGAATTTAGTTGTAAAGATTTTGTCATTTAATGCATAAAAAACTAATGCTAGAGTATCTGAAATGTTTTTGAGATGGAATACTCATTAATTGATTTAAGTCTTGTTCCTGCGTACAATTTGTTCAGCCTAAGCTCTTGAACTTTTAGGGTTTAAATTTTTAAAAATTAAACTTTGTTATTATTCGCATTTCATATTTACCAGGTCTGCCCCCTTTGCATTAGTGTCTCCCCACTCCAACCCCGCAACAGATCTTTGAAGATCATGCAAAACTGAATGTAATGTAAATTGGTTCTCTAGGCAAACAATCAAATAAGCTCGATGAGCACTATGAACCATGTACTTAGACCTTAATCAGATAAGATTTGAGGGAGAAAATTTGCGTTGTGCTTAAAAGTGAAATGTACATTTTTAATCACAAATGGTAAGCGTATCGTTTGTAATAGTTTCCTTTCCTTGTTTTGACCAGTAAGGCCATCAACGAATTTTTTATTTTTTTACTGCAGGAGACTGTATTCCGATACGACTCAGGGAACACCATAGACACAAGTCAGAGGAGGTAAGTTCTTTGCCATTTTCTCATCACATGTTCCCAACATCCTAGCTATGTCCTTATGTACCTGTTTGTACATGTACCTCATTATAAGGAGTGTTGCAAGACTAAAGGGTCTTATATCTTTTTTTGTTGTTGTTGAAAATTTAAAGTTTGTTCGTGGAGTCAACAGACCTCTACAGATCTTATCATTTAAACACACTATTTTCTTCTCATGGTCTTTTTGAGGATGTATCTTTAGTCTTAGGAATGAATTATAAGACGGGGTAACGGTTTGTCACACAGCCACTCATGTATGAAAATGACAGTGTGGTACTGTGGTAGATACCCAGCTTTGTACCTAGAGGTGCAGGGCTTGAGCCCCATGGTTCTGCAGGTCACTGTTTAGTCTATTTACACACATTTCTTTGCTCTGCACTCGGGTGTTAAATGAGTACCCAGTCATGGGCAGTGAAGGACCTTGTCAGTGTGCAAGAGTGATGCTTTCCTTGTGACTGTCTGTATCTAAAATCTCTCCCTGATTGTGGATTTTTAAATCAGTCATCTGATGAGATTACTATTACACTGCTGGTTACTAATTTAGTCTTTTTGTGTTATCTTTGTGCGTTTCTTCTAGTGACCAAAGTGGGAGGATGCAGACTGCCATGTCTCCCAACAGCCCTCGGTTAGGCCGAACTTCCTCTGGTTCGTCCATGCCTCGCACCCCGCCACCTCGACCGACAGTTCCACCCCACTCACCGTCAGCCCGCATGACTCCGCCTGCGGCACGCAGACCTGGTCCTGGTGCCGGTCAGGGAGGACTCCGTCCACCAAGCGCTGGTGCTCAAAGAAAAAACATGAAGGTATAGGCTAGTTCTTGCCCCATGCAGAATTGACAGAAATATGTCCACCTACTCCTTGCAATGACAGGGTTGGAATAAAATTTGTTCAGATGACAATAAAAAAAAATTTTTTTTTGGGGGGGTAGGGGGGGTGAATCAAATTGATAATTATTTAACATTAAGGACAGTGGTTTTATAATCATTTAGAATGTGCTTCATCAGGTATTATGTATGTTTTAGATATGTTATTGCGTCTTTGAAATAAGTACACGTAATGTTTTTGTTTCCGCTCGATACTGTCAAAATAAATGTCTGGAACAATGATACAAAAAAAAAAGTTATTTTATCTTATACATTGCAAGTTTATAGAATGCACATCTACACTTCACTTCTGCTAAACAAAACAGTGATGATGGTTATCATGTAAAAGGGTTACAATTATTGTTTGTAGAATGAAAGCCATATTGATGATTTATATGTGCGCTAAATAACGGGTGTATGACTCAAGCTCTACACTTCTCTACTGCAGAACAAAGCTGTTATGATCATTTGTTTAAAAAAAAAGAAGAATTAAAATTGAGCAGGCAAAACTAGCGATGGGCTATGCCATTCTTTTCATATGCTCGTATTGTTTTCCCATTATGCTATCTGGGCAAGTCCAGCAACATCAATAGCGGTAAGAAACTCGCTCAGAGATCAGGAGGTGCATGGTTGGATCCCTAGCAGAGTCAAACCAAGGACTTTAAAATTGGTACTATCAGCAGCTGATCCGCCTAGTGTCTGGCATTATGGAAGAAACTCGCTCAGAGATCAGGAGGTGCGTGGTTCAATCCCCGGCAGAGTCAAACCAAGGACTTTAAAATTGGTACTATCAGCAGCTGATCCGCCTAGTGTCTGGCATTATGGATTTAGTGTTAAGTTTTGTCGGCCAGTGTCAGGATAATGTGACTGGGTGTGGTGTACGCAAGCTCTCCTTACATCACAGTGTGGCAGCAGGCTTTTAATTGTCCTAAGCGCCGTCTCTGATATAACTTTGAAGTTGACTGGGACGTTAAAGATTCAAACAACCAACCAATCCAGCAACATCAACCAATTAACTAATTTTGTATGGTTTTTTAATTTCCTCAAAATTTCCGCAAAAGCTTGACATCATCATATGTTTATACATTAACCCTTCCTGATCCGTTGTTTTTCTTTCTTTTTTTTTCTTTCCAGCCTGGTGCAGAGGGAGACAGGTCATCAACATCTTCAATCATCTCAGCCTTGAGCAACGAGCTTACAGACATGGCACACTCCGCATCCAGCACAGTCTCGGAGTTGTTTGGTCAGTCAAAGGCAGCTCGATGACTTTTTTTTTATTTATCATGTCAGACCCCAATGACTTACAAATTAAACTTTATCATCGGTCCATAATTTGATATTGCCTCTTAAAACTTTTTAATCTTAAACAATTTTATATAATTTTTGGGCATCTGACTCTATATATATGGTAAGAATTTTCTAAGTTCGCCATGATTTGCGTTCAATTAATGTTCAATACTTTTACAACAGTCACTGTTATCACATACATTATGGTTGTCATCATTACCTTTATCTGCCTCAAACATTATCCCGAAGGCTGTAGAGAAATTTGTGCTACCTATGTCAATCGTCATGATATTAATATTTCAACTTTGTTTGATTACAGGAAACAAGCAAGGCCCAAATGCCCCACCACCTCCCACAAAACCTGCAACTCAGAAACCATTTACTCATTTAGGTAGG
>BMAT01002708.1:13930-25111 GCA_019649035.1 Elysia marginata | reverse complement strand
GGATACAGGAAAGAAAAGTTGTATTTGTGAGAGTTTGGCAGATTGCACAGGGTTCAAGACAAAAGAACGAAAAACGAAAGGGAAAAAAACTAAAACAGTTCAATAATTTGTACAGATTCTTCTTGCAATTAATGTAAACAAGTTAAACATATGAAAAATTTTGATTTTTTTTTTATTAAAAGAAAAAACCCACTACCTTTTGAGAAAACATTTTAAAAATATTTGAAAGCCCAGAAATGCACTGTTCAGAATAGTTACATCTTTGAATCAGAATGCAGAAGTTTTGTCATCAAAGAATATAATGAGATGGTTTTAGAGAAATCGTGTACATAAACAATAAATTATATTGAGATGGTTTTAGAAACATGTACATAAACAAAATAATGAGATGGTTTTAGAGAAATCATGTACATAAACAATAAATTATATTGAGATGGTTTTAGAAACATGTACATAAAGAATATAATGAGATAGTTTTAGAAAAATTATGCCTTGAAAACCCATGCGCATTTTACTTCTTCCTTCTAAGGTTCTCTCAGACTTAAAAAAGTGCATTTACCAGAAAATATATTTTCAAAAATCTTAATAGTACCACATATTTTTTTAATCATTTGATAATTCTGACCATGTATTCTCATCTCTACTGAGGAATGTATTTATTATATATCATAGGATTTCATAATGTCGTGTATATCAGAATCTGTCCAATACAAAGTTCTAAGAAATGCAAAAAAAGATTGTTTTGGTTCCAATACATTATAAAACCTTTGCACGGCAATATCTCAAAGGGTTCTTCTGGGCATCATGCACTTTTTTTTTTGGTTAAACCCGTTTAACGTTATTTTACTTTATCTGCCTGTAAACTATTGAGAATGTATGCAAAACAAAATTTTTTTTTCATCCTCTTACTTTCTTATTTTCAGGCTATATGCCGGCCAGCAACCCATAATGCCTGTGTACAAGAACTGGACCGAGTGCATGTCCTCTCTGTCGAGAGACGGCGACTTGAAGCGCGGAGCGAGCGCCTTCTGGCGTGTCTACAAGCCCAGACCTGTTCAGCTGTTGGCCAGGAACGTCCACAAACAGCTATGATTGTTGACAGACTGTGGTTAGACAGGCTAGCAATGATTGTTGACAGACTGTGTATTTAGACAGGTTTGTGTTATCTAGCAGCGTTTGTGTGTGGTGAGACGAGAGGCTGGGATAAAAAGATTGCTCTCTGTTGAATGGTGGAGGTGCAGAGTGGGCTACGAAATTAGTCCTGCTCTTTAAAGCAGCTGCTTTAATCTGGATCATGTTAGAACAAAGCCATAATGTTTAGGGGTAGGATTTATCCGTCATGTTTATCGGAAAAAAAGTATCAGTCTTACTCTTAGTGTCTCTAGATAGTGCTGGTTGTTATAAGCAGAGAAATTTTTTGACAGATTGATGATTATGGTTCTAAGACAAAATTTGTTTCCTAAGGCAAATAAAAGGGTCTTCTGTGAAATACTTTAGCAAATTGCGAAAAACTCATTAAAAAGATTTGCAGCTAACTTTGGAGTACGGCAAAAAGTTGAGAGTTTGGAGATGCAGATCATTTAGGTGTCTATATCTGATGCTTTAGACATAACAAACTCATATGTTGATGTGGTTAAGAAATGAAATATGACAGAAGTTTTTGTGATGGTCTCAGTTAAGCTAGAGGTCTGGTTTAACTTTAAAAGATGTATGTTGAAATTCTTGCCTTTTTCATAAATTTGTGATAGTGTGTTTGTGTGGTTATATTCAGTCTATGAGAGTGCTCACAAGTTTTTGAATGTGGAAAAAAGAAGGTTATCTGATGTATTACATGAGTAAAGGGTGTTACATTGAGGTCTTCTTGTTATGATAGGCACTGTATGTAATATCCCAATCATGTCAATCAAGAGATCAAACTTGGTAAGAGAAGACCAATGATGCCAAGTCTATGGCTAGATCCTAATTTGAATCTGGTTTTAAAAATCTAGAGGTTTCATGGATTTAGACATGTAGATCAATATGCTAAAAAAATTTCCTTTCTTTTTTAATAATTTGCTGCCCCTTGTTTTCTTTTTATTAATAGAAAGCACAGTTAAAAACCAATAAATTTTATGATGATGTGTTTTATTCGTTTGTTTTTTTTTTAAATTACAACCAATAAATGACTCTCCAATTGCTGTTTCTCTAACCTGATGCAAAGTTTGTTTTGTTCATTCCAAATGTTATGACACCACGGCCCCACCCTCTAAATTAAATCAGAGCAAATTTAGGATGAAGAATATTGTAACATTTCTTCAGAGTGCCAGGGACATAATACATGACAAATTTTCAGTGTGTCTAATGTAGTAATTTTTACAAGGGATATTTTTGTGTAAGGATCAATACCTTATACAGTTTCGTGTCATTCGGCCCTTGTCAGAATATTTTTGTTCCCATTGAACCGTTTCTCTATGTATAATCATAGGGGCAAATTAAAAAAAATTTAGGTGGAATACTGCATGTGGAAAATGTCATAGTAGATGAGACAAAGAATCGTTTGTTTGACAGATTAAGCACGACAGGTTCCGGTATTTAAGACTTTCATTAGCTTCTCTATGGTGCTTAGTTTTATGGCAAGGGACTAGTTTTGGGTGAAGAAGATTGTTTTTGTGACTTCATTTTTTTTGTTGTTTTTTTGTTTGGGAAGAGAGGTTTAAACCTCAACCTAATTCTTGTGTTAAGGAAATAGGCTTATTGCATACAGAACAAAGGGACTGGGGTGGGGCACAAGCTAATAATGATTAGAAGTTATGTGGTGCATATACATGTATGCCTGTTGTTGTCGTACGTGTTCCATGATCTGATGTTAATGTGGTTTGAATCTAATGTACTAAATTTGTATGTGGAATTGTATGTTGGTAATTAAATATAAAAATGAATACGAAATGTTATGTAATAAGCTATAGTTTTTTTTAATCTCTAATAGTTATTACATTTTTTTAACAATTTTATTTATCTTATTTAAGGAAACAGATGTATCAATTAATTTCAACTAAACTCAGTACATATTAAAGTGAATTATAACTTTGTTTAATTTTGTGGTTCTATTTGTGTTTTTCTTATTTCTTTTTTCTTAAAAAAACAAAATCAGTTTTCCAAAATTAAATGAACAAGTGCATTTTTTATTTGCTTTATCAACTTATAAGTATTACATGCAAGGTGTAATCATTTTGAGTAAAAGTATTGTTTGAAGTCCATTTCTGCTTGCTTGAGATTATTTGAATTCCTTGTGAAACTCTGATGAAAACTTGTCTTTTGGAGTTTTAGACATTTGAAAAAGGACTTGAAATTGTATTTGATTTCATTGTAATTTCTTGAACCAATTTTTTTTGGGCAAACTTGTGAATTATATTCTTTTTTTTTCTATAAAATTATATGCAATCCATTTAAAAGAGTTGTGTGTTTTTAATAATTTTGCTTGTAAGTGACTGAAAGTGAAAAGCTTGCAGAGAATTTGCATCATTTCTAAATGTCTTTTTTTTCTTGGCATCAAATACACCTACATACACCATCTCTCAAACTAATTATAGGTAGAAAAAACTTTTGATTATAATGATGTATTTTGTGATGTCCTACTAACTGCCGTCCAGAGCGCTCTATATCTTTCAGTCTTTGTGGCCTAGCGTTAAGACAATTGCTCAGAGGTCGGGAGGTGCGTGGTTCGATCCCCGGCCAAATCAAACCAAGGAATTTAAAATTTGGTATTAGCAGCCGATCCACCTAGTGTCTGTTATTATGGATATAGTGTTAAATCCGGTCGACCTGGTGTCAGAATAATATGACTGGATGTGGTGTACTCAAAAGCTCCTTACATCACAGTGTAGCAGTACGCTTTCAATTGTCCCCAGCGCCATCTCTAATGTTACGGTACCTCAAAGTTGACTGGGAAGTTCATAATTCAAACAACCAACCTCTTTATCTCTTCTATAAAGGGCAATAACTCGATATTTTATGCCTACATTTCGTCCAAAGTTGGGTTCAACACCTGTAAGAGACTTTGTGTGATTGTTGTGGCTGTTGTTATTGAGTTTTTTGTCTTTGGAATGTTATTGTTAGTCAGTGGGAAAAGGTTGTAAAGCGTGTAGTCTAGATCTAGGTTGAATTGAACGGCTGCAGATCCCACCCGGCAGTTAGTGAGAGTCTAATGCTACCTCCGGGCTGGCTGTGGGCGGTCCAGGACAGCAACTAAACAATTAGAAGGACCCTTTTATAAACAGCCTTTGTGTTTTAAATTTGTTGACCCAGATAAGTATAGTAGAATCCACATAAAGTCAACACCTTTAAGGGAAACTCCTTTTTAAAGTCAACTCTGTTTTGCAGTCCCATTTTGTGTTTCTTTATGTTTTTGTAATTGTTAAAGTCAACTCTTGCTTGAAGTCAACACATTTTTGCGGTCCCGAGGAGTTGACTTTTATCAGGATTCCACAGTAACTGTACGTGCATGTTCATTGGTTTTGATTGTCTGTGAGAACCCCTTACTACAGAAATCAATTTGTGTTTGATGTACATGTACATTGTAATAATCTTGGGGTGATATAACCTTTACCGATTGACTGGCTCAGTCCAACTGTTTTAAGATTTGCTGTTTTTTAAGTGATATCACTCAACAGATTAAGCTCACATACTGGGCAAACTCTCATTAACTTCCTTTGTGTTTATGACTCCCACGAGCAGTGGTACTAGCAGTACCATACTAGAAATGAAGTACACAGGCAGGGAAATATCTCATTAACTTCCTTTGTGTTTATGACTCCCACGAGCAGTTCTAGCAGTACCATACTAGAAATGAAGTACGCAAACTGGGCAAACTCCCATTAGCTTCTTATGTGTTTATGACTCCGAGAAACAGTAACATAGTGTGCACCTTATTTTCAATCACATAAAATTTTTAAAAAAAAACAAGCCTATATTGAACCTATAGAGCTGCCAACCAGTACCAATTTCAGTATTTTAGTACCAGAATGACTACCAAAATACGAGAGGACTGATGTCACACCTAAAGTACTGAAATCAGCTATGCCTGGGGAAGCTATCTGTGATTACTAGAATTAGAGAAATTAGTCCGGGCCTCTAGGATAAGAAGACTAATATAGTGTATATTACTTGCAAAATGCACCAGAACATTAAAAAAAAGTCTATGTCTTTTAGGGTAAACCCATAACTTTCTTATTAAGTAACCAATTGAAAGTAGAGATAGTTCGAGGTCAAATATCAATGACTTAAACCTCTGCAAATAACCTCACGGGGTAACATCATATCTTTTTGGACCTAGTTCTCAGAGTGATAACTGAAATGAGAGATCGGGAGGTACGGGTTTGATCCCCGGCCGAGTCAAACCAAGGACTCTAAAATTGGTATTAGCAGCTGACCCACCTAGTGTCTGGCATTATGGATTGAGTGTTTAGTCTGGTCGGCCTGGTGTTAGAATAACGTGACTGGGTGTGGTGTACGCAAGAGCTCCTTACATCACAGTGTAACAGCACGCTTTTAATTGTCCACAGCGCCGTCTCTGATATAGCCTCGAAGTTGACTGGGACGTTAAAACCCAAACAACCAACCAACGAGTACTGAAATGGAGGTCTCAAAGTACTGGAGCCAGTAAGGGGGGGGGGGGGGGGGGGGTTAGCAACTCTGAACCTGTCTTATTTAACTAGATAAACTGTGTATAAAATGAAAACAGATTTTCAACAATTGTATTCATTCTGGTGTTTCTCAACTATTTAACTTAGCCATTACTCAGCCATCATCCAAAGCTGTGCGCTCAGACGACTATTCAAGCGAGCGGCTATCATGGATGAGATGATCACTGAGCTTGAAGAATATCAATTCAAGAAACTCCAAGTGATAATGCATATGTACCAGTAGCTTGCAGAAGAGCTTTGATGTAGTCTGATAAATACAACACCACAGGACTGAGAAAATGTTTCCCTAAGGCTGTATTTTCTAATACTGTAGTTGACTATAAGCAAATCCAGCTAAACCCAAGAGCTTCTTTTGAAATCAGTTCTCTCTTAATGATAGGAAGGGAACAATTGCAACTCCTAGATTTCGTTTGACAAAACATGTACATGTATCTGTTGTCGGCACTCTCATGTCAGCCAAAGTCTAGGAATTTAAAAAAAAAAATATTTTTTTTACCTTTCCATTTAGTATAACTAGTACATGTACTATTTATGGCTAAGAAGAGCCCATTGTCTGTGTGAGGTAATTATTTTACCTCTGCATAATTACATGTATTAGTACAGTATCATCAGTGGTCGAAGTTGAGGAGAGCTTTTTGTCTGTGTCAAGCAGTCCCTGTGGGCCTGCTATGTGTAATACATGTATTCCATATTGACAGACTGAATTTTTCTGAAATAAGTTCATTTCAGTCGAGTCCACTTAACTGGAACTCTGATAACTCAGTATCAGGCCCACTTAACTGGAACTCTGATAACTCAGGATCGGGTCCATTTAACTAGAACTATGATAGCTCAGGACCGGGTCCACTTAACTGGAACTATGATAACTCGGGATCGAGTCCACTTAACTGGAAGTATGATAACTCAGGATCGGGTCCACTTAACTGGAACTCTGATAACTCAGAATCGAGTCCACTATACTGGAACTACGATAACTCAGGATCGGGTCCACTTAACTGGAACTATGATAGCTCAGGATCGAGTCCACTTAACTGGAACTATGATAGCTCAGGATCGGATCCACTTAACTGGAACTATGATGGCTCAGGATCGGTTGCACCTTACTGGAACTATCTTCTCAGTCGATCTTTTTTGTTGAACTCAAAGTTCTTATGTTTCGAACTGAATTAGCTGTCCCTATGCAGTGCAACTAATGCAGGAATTCCGATTTCTTATCTCAATTTGCTTACGTTCAGAAGCAGAAAAAATCAGCAAAACAGTTTGTAAAAATCTTCCAAATGTTTAAATTTGTAGCTTTCCTGACTATGAGTCATGAGTACCGTATTCAATAATGAACTCATTAGCACAATATTGCACCATAGCCAAGCAAAAATATACATGTGTATCAATATAGCTTCTAACTGTTGGAAAAGGAAATCTTCTATAGTTCTACATTCTGCTTTAGTTAAACACCAACGCCAGGCGCCACACTATTTACTTGCATTTCTTAGAGATCTTGAACATTTCCCTGTTGGTTTTTTTTGTGTGTGTGTGTATGTAAGAGTTAAGATGGTTGCATCCGCAATTAATAAAAAATAAATACATGTATATTTATGTCTTAGCCAAACTAAGATATCAAACTTATAAAATATATGTAGCTTGTTTAATAAGATACTATTGACTCCTCCCCCCCCCCCACCATATCTCTCTGTGCTTGTTTTCTCTCTGTCTCTCTCTCTCTCTCTCTCTCTCTCTCTATCTCTCTCTGTGCATCTGTCTGTCTGTCTCTGTCTGTCTCAGTCTCTGTCTCTCTCTCTATCTCTCACTCTCTCTCTTTCTCTGCATCTGTTCTTCTTCTTCTTCTTCTTCTTCTCTCTCTCTCTCTGTGTGCACCTGTCTGTCTCTGTCTCTCTCTATCTCTCACACTCTCTCTCTCTTTCTTACTCTCTCTCTCTTTCTCTGCATCTGTTCTTCTCCTTCTTTCTCTCTCTCTCTCTCTCTCCCCTCTCTTAACATTTCGCTTGTAAAGAAAATAGCATGTTACATCTACTATTCTTGGCTGTGAGTAAACCAATCCAAGCTTACCACTGATTTGTTTAGTAAATTTTCTATACATGTGTGAACACGTCTGTGAGAAAGAACCCGTGTTTGCAGCGTCTACAGTAAAAGTCTGGCTCTCCCAAGTCCTGCAGTTGTATAACAATGTGTCCATCGTTGCGCTAAACCTTACAAGTCTTTTTACACGAATTGAAAATGTTACAATCTAAAAATCTAGATCTAGCGCCTGTAGAAGTAATCGCGGACTAAATTAAGACCACCCCTTGCTGTCACCACCAGGGAGTGCGGTTAGATTTATCAATATCATATATCCGTGTGATCCTCAGGCCAAATCTAATCCCACAACGTGTAGCAGTAACGGCGCTAGTTTAACGTTCTGCATTTTAATCAAACACATACATGTATTAACAAAATTTAAAAACTAGTCTTATCGGCCTTTATCAACATATTCGTCCCCCGTGTTGACGATGACATTTATGCAGGCCCTAGCTTGTTTTAGTGTTGAGCATAATAAGGTTGATCTTGAGTGGAATTGTCCAATCCATGTACAATGCATGAAAATATTTGATCTCTCACTCTGAGCAAATATAAGATAAAAAGACTGGCAAATCGAAATAAAAATAATTGCAAGCAGTAGTTTTGAGGCTCCCATGGGTCAGAACTTGAGTTAAAGATCAACTGACAAAGGAAATCATACTACATGGGATCCTAAAATAGATTTCAGTTACGTGGACTCCATCTGCATATTATCATACAGCATTCATAACTGTTTATGTTGAAGGAAAAAATTACCAGGGGCAGAAATTGTGATCTGCATTTTTCTTTGTTAGTTATTATAGCGATAGTTATCATTCACTCTGTCACCCGAAACCGATTAATTTTGATCATTCAAAGAATGGGTTTCATTTTTATGTCAAACATTTGCTTTCTTCACTATTTTTCTACAGCTAATAAAAAGACAATGGCAGATAGAGAGGTATAACAGAGCTGAGCTAATACATAAACCGAGGTAGAACGAACAACAAACCTAGATCTTTAGCCTCTACTCATAAGAGATAAGCTCACTATAAAGTTTATTAATTCTTCTTTTCAGGTTTTGACCTCAATACAAGGAGTGTAATGTAGACCACAGTTTTTGCTGTTTTTTTTTCACCCTTAAAATGTCATGTTAAAATAATGGGGAAAATGCTGCTTTACGTTGCAACATTCGGTCTTAAGACCAACAGGGGGAGAGGTTACTTTTAAATAATCAATAAAGAACTCAGACCTAATTGTTGGTTACATTTAGATGGCTCTCACCTCCCTCCTTTCTTTTTCCCTCCCCTCCCCCAGCCCCAAAGTAAACACAAAGACTTACCTAGCCCTGTGTGTTTGGGGGGGGGGGGGGGACTATATTCAATCACCCGTGAATTTTTGTTGTCCTCAAATATTTTGCTCTGAAAAAGAAACGCGAACGGCCCTAGGCCCTCGACCTGACAAAATCAATCAGGCTCTGTGTATCGAGATCGATCCCTCGCTAAAGATAATGTCATTTTAACCACAATAATGCGACTGTATACCTCATTTGAGACTCAAAGCCAACGATTCAGAGATATGATACACTAAAAGATTATATTAACAGGAACAGTATTAACAATTGCAAGGGCTGTACATAAATGATAAAAAAGAGCGTTATATTATGGTTGGTCACGCCAACCCATGCCTACAACTTTGTGGCAAAACAATAAACAGACCGTCTATGCAATACACTGATAAGAAAAACCTCCAATAAAAAAATCTGTTACTTGAATCCGGCATAGCAAGGATCCATACTTGTAAGTTGTAGGCTATTAGTATTATACATGTACAAGGAAATCTATAGCGGTAATCTAACCGGTAAGGTTTTCTCCACGATCTAACATCGCAAGGCCTTAGAGTAAGACTTGTGACCTTTAGTGAACTCAACTCGAAGACTACAACTACAAGAAATGTCTCCTTTCTCTTGTGATAGAGATGAAGAGCTTTATGTATCTAATTGGTCTGCCTACATTTCTTGCCCTACCCTTACATACTGTATAAGCTCAATCTATATTATCAGGGATTATTAATGCAAGAAGCTTGAGCTAGCGTATTATTGCCCTCTCTCTGCCGAGCCCTGCATGCTCAAGATGTGAGTGATGCGGAAACCAGCCCTCTCTCTCTCTAGGCCTTGTAGTCCAAGGTTGATGAGTAACTTTCCTTCTTCTATATTAATAATGTGGAAGCAAGGAAGGCAAGAGAGAGGCACGCCCATCTTACGGCTAGCGAGCGCCAGGCTTATACCCAAGGCTCGAGTTCCCTCACAGACTGCCAGTAATAAGGCAGTCAGTCATTCAGTATCAGAACTGTGTCTTCGTTCGCGTATGGATAAAACCTAGCGAGAGATAAACAAAGCGAGGTAAGACGAAGAGGAAGTAAACACTAACTTTATTTCTATCTAAATCTAGGATTTCTTAACGTTTGTAGTGCGATGAAGTTTGACAGTTGTTAGGTTAAGTACTCGACTGCAATATCTTAAATTTTATCTTTATCGCTAAGCTTATAAAGCAGACATGCAAGCCTACAGTATGTGTTGGTATTGTTTGACCGAGGTTCCAGAGCCGGCTCTTTGCCAGCAAGTAAATTGTGTAACTGACATGCATTGACAAGGACTTGTTAAACTTGTGTCTCGTTAACGTTAATTGCTAGATAAGAGGTTCTTTACAGTCAGTTGAATGACCGACAGGAGTGATACTACGACTGGCTAAATATAGTCCAGATCTAGATCTAGATAGATTCGAAATAGATTACATTAACTGTTCTTACGCATTAAGGCTATTGAGGTTGAGTTAAAATGATACCAGAATGGTCTAGACATAGACCTAGATTCTTGAACAACGTTCTGCGATATCACAATATATTAGATCATGTTTTAGGTCACGATGACCCTTTTGAAGTTCAGGCTTATGTGTTCGGTTCTTTATACCTACAACAGCTTCATTTAATCGTTGTTAATTTTTACTCTCGTGACAATTTTCCTGGCTTTTTATTCACAATTTTCCACTTTTTCCCTTCTTATTACAAATCTTGTTATTGATAATGACGGGAACGTGTGTACTTTTCACTAAACAATGACAAACCCAACCCAACCGAAGTGTAAAACTGAAGAAAAATAAATCTAGGAAATGGGAGGGGGTATTAAATTATTAATATTCTTTTCGAGAGTAAGTCATATAACCTAACGTTATCTTCTAACGGCCTTCTATTTTTTTGTATTTTTTGTCTAATTCATAGGGTAGCCTATGGTTTGTTTCCACACCCACTCTGGCTACTTGTATAGACCTTATTATCCTAGACATTAAAGTTACCAGTAAATCATCGTGTAGGTCTACACAGTGACAGTATTCAGTATAAATTATGTATAGGCCTTGAACCACATAATATTATGCAGAACTTTATCTTCCAG
>BMAT01002707.1:48953-59388 GCA_019649035.1 Elysia marginata | reverse complement strand
TATCACAACTACAACACCTCGACATCAAAGTTGAACTTTACCGGGACGATGGGCTAGCAGTAACCAACAAATCACCTCAACAGACAGAAAAAATAAAGAAAAAAATGTGCGCGATATTCAGAGAAAATGGCCTAAACATTACCATTCAAGCCAACCAAAAAATCGTAGATTTCCTGGACGTCACTTTAAATTTACACACAGGACTAAACAAGCCATACAAAAAGCCTAACGAAAGTATAACCTAAATCAATAGAGAAAGCAACCACCCTCCGTCAATAATCAAAAACCTGCCTCAAGGTATAGAGAAGCGCCTGACTAACATTCTTCAAATGAAAAAATCTTCGAAGATGCGGCAATACCGTATAACGAGGCATTAAAGAAAAACGGACACTTGAAGGCTCTGAAATATGCTGAAAAGAAAACAAACACGACAACAAAAAATAAGATTAAAAGGAAAGAAACAGCGAACGAGGAAACAAAAGAAACAAAGACGACAAACAGGAGAAAGAGACGCATAATCTGGTTCAACCCACCTTACAGCAAAAACGTCTCATCAAATATTGGTAAAAAGTTTTTTTACCTCCTCAACTCCTGCTTCCCACCAAACCACAAGTTACACAAAATTATCAACAAAAACACCGTCAAACTCAGCTATAGCTGCACGCCCAACATAAAACAAATCATCAGCAGTCACAACAAACGGATAATCAACGAAACTTCAAATAAAGCCAGTACAACCAAATTGTGTAACTGCAGGGACAAACCATCTTGTCCCCTCCAAGGAAAATGTCTTGAACAAAGCCTAGTCTACCAAGCAACCGTTTCAGAAACAAACACCAACAAAATAGACACCTACATAGGCATAACAGAGAACACATTTAAGACGCGATTTAACCAGCATATGTCAAGCTTCAGACTACCCCACACAAAGTCGGCCACAGCTCTCAGCGAACATGTGTGGAAACTAAAAGATGATAATAAAAAGGACTTTAAAATTTCATGAGAGATTATTGAAAAATCAGCGGCCTACTCCACTAAAACGAAAAAATGTAACTTGTGTCTTTCAGAAAAGTATTTCATTTTAGCGTAGAAACCAACCCTTAACAAAAGAAAGAAAATTTTATCAACATGCATGCACACCAGAAAGTATTTACTAAAAAACGCAAAGGAATCGAAGCGAACCAACGACGAACTAGACGAGCATGACGGGGCGAACGGGATAGAAGCATGACCTGAAGACGCGCCAGAATCAGACGGCGAGAAACACAGTGTCGTACATAAATACGTAGGACTAGGCTACAATGTATATATATTAATATATATGTATTCCAGGCTTTCTAAAAGGACTGGTGAAGGATCTAACCATCCATAGTCCTCTTGAGAGCATAGGGCACCCACAAACTTCCTCCATTCACATCTGCCCTGGGTGAGCCAATTGAGCTTGTTCCATGTCTTCCCTGACTCCACTCTTTCACTTTCTACTGATCTCCTCCAGGTACCCTGTGGTCTTCCTTTCTTTCTTGCTCCTTGTGGATTCCACGTGAGAGCAATCAGTGGATTTCGAGATTTGCTCATTCTAAGGACATGTCCAAGCCATCTCCATCTTCTTTTCTTCACTTCTTCTACAATTGGTCGTATGTCAGTTCTTTCAGATATTTCCATGTTGGTAACCCTATGCTCCCATCGAATTCCCAAAATTCTTCTAAGACACCGCCCCTCAAAACCTCTGAGTTTACTTTCAATCCTTTGGTTGGTTCTCCATGTCTCGGAGGCATACAGTAGAACAGATCGCACATTAGATGTGCACAATTTCAATTTTGTGTCTTTCATTTTCCTATTCGACTTCCAGATGTTGTTAAGCTTGTAAAAAGCGGTGGAGGCCATAACTATTCTAGCTGATATCTCTCTGTTTATGTTACCATTTGCAGTAAGTTAGCTTCCAAGATACTCAAAATCTGTGCTATTTTCCACACTTTTTCCATCAATAAGAACATCACTATTGGATTTTGTATTGATTTTCATGACTTTGGACTTGGAGTGACTTATCTTTAACCCGATTGACCTTGCAGTTGTTTCCACGGATCTTGTTTTCTCCTGCATGTATTTTTGTGAGTGAGATAATAAGGCTATATCATCTGCAAAATCTTCATCCTCAAGATGGTTGAACGCCTTCCATGTGATTCCCCTAGGTTGTTGATTGGTAGCTCTTTTCATTACCCAATCAATAGCTATAAGGAAGAGAAGAGAAGATATGATACAGCCTTGCCGGACTCCTGATTTTACTGCAAACCAATCACTTTGTTGCCCTTCCTATCTCACGCAGTTCTGGTTGTTGGCATACATGTCAGATAAGATGTTTATAATTTTCTGAGGAATTCAATATGCTTGGAGTATTTTCCATAAAGTTTTATGATGCACGCTGTCAAAAGCCTTTTCGAAATCAATGAAATTAATATATGTTGAGGAGTTCCATTCAATTGATTGTTCTATGATTGTGCGCAAGATAAAAATCTGGTCAACGCAAGATCTGCTTGCTCTTCCCTGAGTGCCTTATCTGCACTGAATTTGATTCGGTAAAGAATGACCCGACAAAATATCTTACCAGGAACAGACAGGAGGTTAATGCCTCGCCAGTTGTTACACTGGGATAGATCTCCTTTTTTAGGAAGCTTGATAAGGATTCCTTTTTCCAGGCATCTGGGACTTTCTCTTCTGTCCATACTTTGTTGAAGAGACCAACAAGGCACTTAACGCTCATTGATGGATCTGCTTTCAACATATCAGCTGTAATGCGATCTTCACCAGGGGCACGGTTACTTTTTTGCAATAGCTTTCTCAATTTCTAAACATGCGATAGGATCTTTCTTCATTTCTATTTCTTTTCCTTTCCCCTCTATGTACGCAGGCCTTTCTGGGTCGGGTCTGTTTAAGATAATCTTAAAATGGTTTGCCCACCTTTTACATTGGTCTTCTAGATTGGTAATGAGCTTTCCGTGTTCATCTTTGACTGTTGAGGGTTGGCTGGAATTCGTTCTGGTTAGAGATCTTGTGATTCTGTAAAGAGTCTGGGTATCTCCTCTGAAGGCTGCTTCTTGGGCCTCAGATGCTTTGTCCTCCAAATAAGTCTTTTTATCATTCCTTGCAGCTGTTTGAACCAACTTGTTTTTCGCTCTGTATGCTGTAATGGCAGCGGTTCTTTGCTCTCCTTGGCTTGATAGAAGTCCTTGTTTGAGCCTTTTCCTTTCTTCAATAAGTTTCAAAGTTTCGTCCCTGATCCAAGGTTTCTTTGCGCTTTTCTTCTATCCCAAGATCTGTTCACTTGTGTTAGTAAAAGCATCTTGAACTTGAGAGCAGTATTCGTCTAAATCGTCTATAATAATTTCATTAAGGAGATGGAATCGATTTGAGAGTTCAATACTTAAGGCCTCTTTTGATGCTGGATTTTTTAATTTTGCAGAGTCAAATAGTATTGGTGGTTGGTGTTTTTTCTTAATTTTTGACTTAAGTCTCAATTTGGTTAGGACTAGATTGTGATCACTACCAATGTCACCCCCTCGGATTGCCCGAACATCAACAAGAGATGATCGCCATCGTCGATTTATAGCTGCATGGTCGATCTAGTTTCTGGTCTTTCCATCTGGAGAGTTCCATATCTCCTTTTGGATATCTTTATGCTTGAAGATTGTACCCCCAATAACAAGGCTGTTCCCTAAACAGAATTCTAGAAATCTTTCTCCATTTTTGTTTCTTTCCCCTAGTCCTTGTTTGCCCATCTACTATTCAAACCCAGTGTTGTCTGATCCTACTTTAGCATTTAGGTCTCCCATGACAATGGTTATATCATGTTTTGGGATATAAGTTAAAAATTCTTGTAGTTTGGAGTAAAATTCATCTTTTTCATCATCTGCAGCATCCTCTGTTGGTGCATAGCATTGCACTATGGTAAGTTTTGCAAATCTGGAATATAGTGCTCTAATAATTCTATGATTGATTGGTTCCCATTCCATTAGGCTTTTGTTGGTTTTCTTATCAAAGATCGAGGCCACACCTCCTCTGTGCAATCCATCATCCCTGCATGAATAATACATTACTTCTCCAGTTGGGGCCACATAGTTATTTGCTCCATTCCACCTTACCTCACTTATACCTTAGATGTTAAGCCTTTATTTTTGCATTTCCGAGATGACTTGGGCTGTCTTTCCTGTTTCATACATGGTTTGAGCATTCCATGCGCCCAATCTCACCTGGTGCCTGGGGGAGGTCATTAATCGAGACGGGTCAAAGGCTTCCTTGCGGGTTTTGCCTTTTACCTCCATGGAGGGCATATCTGCCCAAGTCGCTGGCGTTCCGTCCAGGGCTTGCTATGATAAAGTGTTTGTTGGTGTTTCATTTTTACATGGTGGGTTGCTGGCCCAACGCATAACGGTCCTCCTCCCCCAAGGGCGCCGGGCTTCCGACCGGTATCTAGCGGAGTTAGGTCAATTTTTACACGATACGAAAAACAAAATCGGAAGGCGGAAGATCACAGATGACTAGTTTCACTTGCTCCCCAACTTCGTGTGTTAAATTCTGTATAAGGGTTGAACAAGGACTACTATAAAGTAATATTTCGCTTAAGTAGTCCTTGGGGTTGAAGCACACCGACGCCGGGACAGAGCCGAGACCGACGCTCAGACCGAGACCGTTACTCATCGTGGCGATTTGGCCTGCACTACAGAGACCTAGACCTAATACGAAGAAAAAGATAAGCATTGCTGTAGTGTAGGACTACCCCCTACCCCCCTAAAACAAAAACGAAAAGGGTCGGGTCCGATGCCGGTGTAGTTCTACCCTTCAACAGAATCTTGTGTAAGTGGCTAAAATATTACTCAGGGAAAAAAATGGCTAATCTAGATTTAGATCTAGAAGCGGAATATGTTTTTTGGTATAAAGTCTAGATGAATCGTAGATGTAGCTTAAGTTTTGCAAATCTTATCGTCCCGCATAGCTTCTGCGTGTCATGTTTTCTATCGTTTTAGCCTTAGGCTGCGTTCCTATCTAAAGCTGAACTTTATGTTTAACATGTTCGTGACTTACCAGCTTCGGTGGGGTAGGACAAAACAACCGCCGATTTTCAGCATGCGTGTGCGTATATAGGCTGCTCCAACAAACCATTTTGGCTTGGCATTGCACTGCAAAGAAAAACGCCTTAAACAAATAAAAAATGTAAGTGCTGGCCACCGCCTCGGTAAAAAATATAATTTTCAAAATACAACGCAAAATGAACTTCTGCTCGAATCGGTTGTAAATGTTTTGGTCGCAGATAAAAAAAATATACTGTTTTTATCTACGAAATTTCTTTTTGGTAAATGGTCAATTAATAATGTCCATTCAAACCAAATGACGTCATACCTGCGGGGTTCACGGAGATTGACAAGGGCGGCTTTTGTTTTTTGATGGGTAAGAATGAAGCGTTCATTTCCGCATAATTTGTAAAGGGCATATTCGCTATAAACGGTTGTATGAATTGCATAGATAGATTATCATAGCCTACCGTGTGTAGGTTCCATGCGACATATAATTTTATGTTAGCCCGAGGTGAACATCCGCTCTAGGATCTAGGCTCTGCGTGTCAAGTTTTCCTCTATTTTTCCCGATCAAACATCAGTTTTACTTTTCTTTACTCGTGTCTTTTGTTTCTAGCGCTCGAAATTTATAGCCCAGACTTGTTCACAACAAAGCTATGTCAGAATGATCTAGATTTTTCTCGCGCTTTGTCAATGTGGTCGCTCATCTTAGACGTTACCCGTGTCACCAGCAAAAAATCAATAACTTAGATAACAATAAAAAAAAATCCCGCGATAACAACATTACAACGGCAGCTTAGAGGAAAGGCTTTACAAAATCTAAAAGAAACCATCTTGATCTAGTCTTTTTTGTTCAACCAAAGGAAAGACAATTAGTGTTTTAGCCTACAAATTCACATTGATCTAACAACCAGCCTGCAGTGATAACTTGTTGGCGACTGCAAAGAGTCTGGTTCTTATGGAGTCTGAAAGACTTTTGCTCTATCGTTTTAAGTCAGGAGTAGTATTTGTTTCTAAGAAGAAAAAAAAACAAAAATTAAAGATGGTTATATTCTTGGACCACCGAAGGCAGTGTTAAGACTTTACACATTTTCCCCAGCATGCGATTTAACACCAAAACGAACTCAACCCATATTTCAGAGCACAACATTACGACTGCCTGCCAGGCGCTCAAATACCAAAATTCCACTAACGTCATGCATTCTATATAGCCAGGTACCCATTTGATAGGTGCGTGGACTGAGGAAAGTGTGGATAAGCTGCTTTTCCAAGACAATTACAACTTGAGACATGGTTGGGAATCGAATCTGCAACTGCCGGATCACGGATCCAACGTGCACACCACTGAGCCACGCTGCTCACCTCAATCAAAACACAGAATGAAGAAATATGTACAACCTAGTTCTGTAACAAAATCTTTGTATAATAAACAAGATGAAGTGTTAGGGTATTGTTCCTTTGAGTATCATAAGTTCAGCTAAATCCTTGAATGCTGTTAAACGGTGCCTGTTTCAAAATTGGTTTCTCACTTATCACGCCTAACATATAAGCCCGTTTCAGATGACGCGTATCCCGTACTAAAAACTCCGGACCGGCTCCTGACCGGAGACTTTGAAGAGAAATCTGTCCCTATATACCACGTACACCCTTTAACATGGGAACGCACTTTGTGAAAGAAAAACAAAACAAAAACAAAATACCCCCCCCCCCCAACAAAATATAAATAAATACCCAGATCACCAGACGGGAGCTAGTCCGGAATCTTCCGCACCAGTTATTTATACGCATCATGTGAAACGAGCTTTAGTGCCAGTATGATCACAGTGACATCCATGGTATGGTTATGAGGTTTATGGTTAAGCTGTTTGTTCTGACGCAAGCGATCGTAATTTGGATAATTATCGAAACAATGCCAATTTCATAAAATTTCTTCAGCAAGAACGGACTACTAAGGGCAGCACATCGGAGGTCTTACCAGAAACCGGTGTATAGCGCTAGGTGTTAAGTTTTTCGGTTGTTATGGTAGCAAGTGCGTCATGTTTGGATTTGTTGTTTGTGTGACGTGAGAGCATTGGGTTTAGCGGAAAATGAGAAGGAAGAAGATGGTTCGAATGGTATGTTTATTACAGAAAAGCATAGAGGGAGGTCATGGGAAGCAAGAAACTCAGGTACGACACGATCTTGGGTTCAGTGAGAATGCAATTTCTGAACTAAATCTAAATATTGGTGCGGAATTGTGTATCAGAGGTGGCCTAATTTTTTTTTTTAAAGCTGCGAAAGATTTTTTCCTATCGAGTCACACAAAGAAATGCGCAATCTGGGGGTTTCTTTCAACAATTTAGCCTCGATCTTTCTTTTTAAAATTAAACAAATGAATTAAAAAATTATTTTAACTCAGTTAGATGCTTGGCCTTATTTTTTTTTATTACAGTTGAATTTGCAAATTCTTTTATCAGAGTAGACATATATACTTGAATCAAGATTTCTGAACGAAAACGAAGCAATCAGTTTGGAGATCGAACGAAAATGATTGTCACACGGGGTCGCACTATGAACCATTTCTCTAAGACTGCTTTGTTTTGCAGAGAGAGAAGAGAAAGAAAAGAAAGAGATAGAGGAGAGAGAGACAGAGAGAGAAGGAGAGAGAGACAGAGAGAGAGACAGAGAGAGACAGAGATAGAGACAGAGAGAGAGAGAGAGAAAGAGAGACAGAGAGAGACAGAGAGAGAGAGAGAGAAAGAGAGAGAAAAGAGCTATCGCTTAAAAATAAGATAACTTTATATTTAAAAAAACCTTCAATTTTACTAAATATAAATGTATTCGTATCAGGCAATATATTGTGCCAGTAAGACAATATGCAGTTTAAACGGCCATAAATTCTCGTCAACTTACAAATGAAGATAGCTTTGCTGTACGGCGAGAAAAACAAACTAAAGGTCGTAAAAATAGTCCACAAATATCCAAACTGGGTAAAGTAACGCCCTTGGCTATTGCTTGCACAGCTGAAATTCAGCATACGCAGTTATCACTAAAAACTAAATATTATTATACCATGCCAGAAAAAAATTGCAGCATTTAAAAGCAAAACGTTATGATTATGCTCGAAAGTCATTTTATTCTATGCAGGTCTTGTTCACTTCCAGCGCATGTTTTCCCCTCAATGTTACTCTGCGGCAAGCTGGTGGAAACTTCCAGTTTATTTGAAGTTTTACTGATGGTCGCATTTACTTTCCTCACTCACAAATCTCGTTGTTCTTTTCAATATAAATAAGAGCGCAAATGCGGTAATTCGAACCAAAATGGTTGCTTTTGTTCTTACTTATAAAGATAGATATGAAGCCTTGATGGCCTACAAAAGCCCAAAGCTAGCTAAACATTGCCGCATTTGTTAGTCTACTTTATAATAATTAACACTCGTAGTTTTCCTATTTATGTGTGCTTGTTTCTCTCTCTCTCTCTCTCTCTCTCTCTCTCTCTCTCTCTCTCTCTCTCTCCTTCTCTCTCTCTCTGGAAGCCGACACTACAAATTAAACAAATAATTAATAGCTCTCATTTTAGGCTCAAAGATTCTAGGCATACGCGGGAGTGTTTAGGCTGCTTTTAAAAAAAAAACACGATCACAGCGATTTTATTTTATTTCTTTTTTCATTTGGGACCAAAATTCAAAGTCCCACAAAACCCAGGTCAAGCCATGATGGATTTTACTTGAATGTCGAAGTGCCTTGATGACGCCACGCACTGTGCTGCTGCTAAGGAATCTATATTAATATTTGAGGACTTTTGAGGATTTGTCTCACGCTACAGCCAAAACTACTGAAACTCTTGGACCTCAAATTTGGCCTGAAGCTTGCAATTGATGCTAGGAAGATAAGGTTTATTACAAGAAGTTGTTTGATTGAAGCATGCAATTTTTAAAATAAAACATTCAATTGTCCTTTATTACTTGTTTTTACACCCTTTGTTTCTTTTTTTTCACAACTCAGACTTTTTTTTTGTACCAGAGGCACGTTGCATAGCGCGAACGCTGCAAACAGTTTTCCACTGGCACTATGAAATGGCTAATCGAAAGTAGTCATGCGCGCTAAAGAGACATTTCGCTAAATGAAACTGAAATCAATATAAACAGAATTTTGATTGATTAACTCCCAGGACAGGCATACACATACAGCGTTATAAACATTGTAGTGCAAGAGGAGCAAACTGTTGTCTATCCAACCGCATTCCTAAACTTTATAGAGATTTCTGGCTTGCCACCCCACACAATCACAATCAAATTCGGTACTCCATCATGCTTCCCCGGTCACTCCATCCACCAAAACTGATGAATGGAACAAGATGCTTGATGGTAAGCTGCGGTAGAAATGTGGTTGGAGTGAAGTCGCAGTTGGTCCTTACGCAGGAGAACGACACATTATCTCACTCCAGCCTTTCAGTGCCAAAGAAAACAGTTCCGTCTCCAACCTTGCTTTGCCATGACGATAAACAAAACTCAGGACTAATCCCTCAAAATAGTTGGTTTACATCTCCATCAACCAATCTTCATTTGCTCATGCATGGAATGCTCTATGACGCCCTGTCAAGGGATCAGAAATAGCAGGTCAATTTTTATTCACTCTGCTACCACTTGTGGCATAAATGTTGTCTTGAAGGATATACTTTAATGTGAGTACAGTTTTATGTGAATATGTCCTCCAATTTTAGGCCTGTCTCTTCCATTTATGTCCTCAATGTACGTACTTTAATTTTATTCCGAGGGAAGCCGGGTACCCAGCAAGTCTTTTTATGATGAAGAAAATTGTGCGCGACGCAAATCCGAACGACGGTAGATTTTATCAATGATTTTTACGTCATGCTTCGTTGTGCGTCATCGCTAATGTAAAAGCTAATGCAAATGGGAAATAATTGAATGCAAAATTTTAAAAATGTTTCCGTTCTAAAACTAGGTTTCGAATAAAGCTCTAAACTTGCTGACAGTGATAAACTAAAATCTAGATCTAGACGTAGATCCATTTGTTTCTTTGAAATGGGTGTGCCTGAAATATTGTCAAGCTTCAAGGTGCTTTATATTTTAGGAGTTACAAAGTAAAATTCAAATAATTATCCTTTTGCTTTAAATCTCAAATAATTCGAAAAGCTTAATGACCAAAATAAATTGAAAAAAAGAAGAAATAAGATAAAACAAAGAGCGATTAGGATAGGGTTGCACAATTTACAATGGTTCAGATTTCAAATTAAAACGTTGAAAATATGACAAGCATAAAGATTGTAAGAATGTTTTAAAAAATTCATAACGTTAGAAAAAACTGTTCAAATTTGATGCTCTAGTGAATACGAGAGAGAGAGAGAGAGAGAGAGAGAGAGAGAGAGGG
>BMAT01002706.1:518-14552 GCA_019649035.1 Elysia marginata | reverse complement strand
GTGTTGATAGGTAGGGTAATGCATCATTCAGGGGATATGCACTTATTTCTGGTCATTTTAAGGCAAAATGACGCAGAAATTATAAATTTTTTTTTCGTTTGTGGGTTGTTTGATAATTATGCTAATTAAGATGTTGACTTAAATATTAATAAGCTTCAGGGGGAAACCACTGTGGAGAAGTGTTTTTGCAGACATGCCAAGCAGCTCTGACGTCATGTCTCATTCACTTCAGCTGCGAGCCAAGTAGATCTATCTAATCCTGAGTTACTCTAGATAATATTAGAGCGTAACTAATCTATACTTAGCTGTTTTAAATCCACTTACTGGTATAACTAGAATCCTACTATAGAATCTACATAATCTTGCAGTAGAAACTCATAGTTTAGGGCCAAAAGAGAAGGTGATAGGTTGATTGAAGGGTATTTTTACAAGCCCAATTCCACTTCAAACGTGCTCTCAGGGCTTGGGTCCCAATGACAATTTACGGGCTGCCACTCTGAGACTAGCGGGGATACCATGACTTAGCCTCAGCCTGTCACATTATTATTTATACTGACACTGACCCAACCAGTAGGAGCCCAGACTGTGCTCGGCTGTGGAAGGTGATAGAGGAAGAGGCAGACAGACATGTAAAGACAGAGGGAGAAAGGACTACGATAAAGAGAAGGATAAAATGGTTAACTTATAGTGGGATAAAAAATAAAGAGAAAATGCGTTGAGTGGAAACTCAAAGATGCAAAGACTGCCAGCCTGCAAAAAGAAGACACACCTAATGTAGATAATACAACTGTATGAGGACAAAAAGAAAAGAAGGGAACTTATTAATTGGAGATAAGCCCATTCTTAATTTCTTTACTTATCACTATCCCATTATCTTTGCCTAAACCCACGAAATCTCATGCTCTTTACTAGTAATATATAAAAAAGAAACAAAGCAAAACAATTCAAAAATTCCTCAACACTTTATTACACACATTTTAACATAAAAATAATTTAATAAACACATTAAATTTGAAAAGTGAACAATTGTGCCCTAAACCTCAATAAAACTTCTCATGTAATCACACAGATAAAAAAAAACAAGTCTGTATTGAATCACAATGAAAAAAAAATGGTTGACAATGCATGATTTATTATTGGTTCTCATTATGAAAAACCACGCGTGAAAATTAAACATAAGCCTAATGATAGTTCCCCAGATAGTTGGCATATATCAGACTTGTGCTTTGCTGCAGTAAATTTTCAATCACTTCATCATTAGACAAGAGGAATGAAACCCATAGACATAAAAAAAAGCTATGAATTCAACACAATTCAAAGTAATTCATTTCAACACAATTTCAAGTAGGCAAAGAAATTTGAATTTATTGTCCATGCATTAACAACAATATACCACCCATGAGTGCAAGCACTGGTATAAATCTGCCTTGCAATTGCATACAACAAAAAACTTAAGTTTTATACAATGGACCTTGTATGATCCAACAAACTTGTATAAGAAAATTGACGAAGTTTCATTACGCCAACAGAATAGACCATGAATGAGCATAATTAGCAAGTTCTAGACAGTCTATCAACTCTATATTCTATTCGTGTGTTAGATGACCTACCAACTTACATACTGTTGCAAGGGTTATTTTACGCAAGGCGTCAAGCCGTTTTTCCACTTTAATGTCATAGTGTCTCAATCTTTCTTGGATAATAATATCACTGATCAAGTGACCAACATAAACCAGTTTACATTCACCTTCAGTTTGATAAAAAAAACAAAGTGGGTGTAAAATGGAATTGCTCTATAAAAGTTGATTTACAAAAGTTAAAGAGGGAAAAAAAAACTTCCTTCTAATTTTAATGAATACAAGAACTAGTTGAGCTTAAGTTCATCTCACACAATGTCTACTGTGCATTACAGTTTACATAAACAAAACCTGAATGCAGAGCTTTTAACTAGTGATTTAAAGATATGAATGACACACAAAAAAAGTAAGTCATTTGTGATTAAATATGTGGCCTATCTTATTTTTGAAACTCTCAATTCTTTAGCCCACACCACTATCATCCTATGATAAATAGTTGAGCATTTCAAATAACAGAGTGAGAAAATAAAGAAAATACAACTTGTACTCAGCAACTTGAATGTTACAGAAGATTAATATGAGTATGGCACATAATGTGTTTGCCTTGCAACCTTTTATTTCTCCTTACAACAAACGAACATTATGTGTTAGAGACTAAAAATCTGCCCACTAAATGCGCACTACACCCACACACCAGAATTTAAAAAAAAATAAAACTGGGAAAAGTTTAAAAAACAGGCCAAGGGGTTTACAAAGCCAAGTTATAAAAGACATCAATACAAAATGGTCTGATAGTAATATAGATATACTTCCTTAATAATTTGATTGATGACATTAAAATAAGGACAAAACTTAAGCCTGTTCTGTGATGCATCATTGAAATATGTATGTCTCAATAAATATTCCTGCATTTGCAGAGAGAAAAAACAAACAAATATATATAGGAGTATTTGTCTTCCCTGCAGTGGTACAACGTAAAACAAGATTTTCCTTACCCTCATCAAACAGAGGTAAGCAAAAAACTGACTGATATTTTTGAAAGCAAGCTCTCTAAAAAATCATTCATATTAGCTCAAGCAGAGGAATGTGTTGTTATCCTAAATATTGAACTGTTACACCTTTAAATGCACAAGCTATTTAGATCCAAATTATCTTGCAACCAGTCAAAATGAGTCTTAAGTTCAAATTTGAAGGCAGTATGATATTGGTATCACAGAAAAGCTCATTTTACTCTGCTTTCAAATTAATACAAGAAACATAAAATCTCTACCATGCTTCTGTGCAAAGTTATAGAAATTTGAAATCAGCAGAGTTAGGACTTGTGAAATTACAGAAAAGGGAGAAAATTGCGTTTGAAGTTTAGACAACGATAAATGTGTAAAATGTTCATCAACCATACCCAAAAAAAAAAAAAACAACTTAACCCATAAAACATGAAATTCAAACACAAATCATGTGTGAAAACTGTTCAGAAATGTTTTTAGCATCAATATCTCTAGAAAAATTGACTTCTGAACACTAACTGAACTTTGTAAGCCTATATCTCAAAACTAGGCCTTGTGACTTCAGACTCATATCTATAGAATGCGAGACATGTGATTTACGATTTAATAATAAAGTTGCCTTAATAGTCGGTTGCTTGTCAGACCAAAACGTTTCAGCTGCAGCTTCTTTGAATTAAACTGTGTCTGATGAAGCCTTCAACTTGCAAGCTTTAGCCTTTTCATAACTTTCCTTCTTGTTCACGCTTATATGTAAAAGCCCTACTTCAATTCTTCATTCCTTGTTTAAAACAAAATATTCACCAACCAAAACTCACACTCAGGGTCAAATTTAAACTTAATAAACTCAAAATTAAACAGTGCATGGCAAAAGCTGGTCCAAGCAATTTGTTAAAAGTAACATTTATTTTGAACTCATGCATATAAAATGTTTAAATTGCATCAATAAATTAAAAAAAACAACTGTTTCATCAAACTGTTAAGCAAAGTTTAAGAAAAAGTTCTTTTTAACTGATAAAATTACTGAAAAGATACAATAAAACCACCACATAAAGTAAGTCTCTATTTAAAACCGTTTCCTCTAACGTCTAAAAAGCATCAATTAATTTAGATATTCAAAACGAAACTTTTATATTATCTTTATTACTACAAGTTTAACATCATTCCATAGAACTTTGTGAACTAAGGACAATGCAGAAAGAATTATGCAAATCGGATAACATAAAAAAAAATTGTGGTTTGTTAACATATGCATGCAATTTTTCGCCTTTTTCGTCTTTAAAAAAAACAACAACTTGGAAAGCCATTTATGAGCATATATAATTTAATAAATAGTTACTCTACAGCCATGAAATCATTTGCGAATAAGGTCACCAAAATGGTAAGCAGGCTCAATTTTTTTTTCAGAGCGCTTAGAATGTATAGTAAGTTATTTTGTTAAGTAAAATAAAATAACCTGATGTCATTCTGTACGTATTTTTTTAATGAAAACATTTATGAATCAATTTTTAATACATTTTGATTATGAACTTACCTACCCAAAAAACAACAAGTATTAAGCCAACAGATGTTATTCTCCTATTTCAGGTTAAATCTCAAAAGGAAAATAAAGAGTAAAAACGCCAAGTTACACCAATCAAAATATAACTGCTGAATTCAAAACATAAACAAAATCTTGTTTGCAATAAACTATTAATAATCTAAAGGTTATGAAACCAGATCATGTATTGCAAACAGTGCGGATGAGGAAGATGTCACAATTTCTCCATTCCAATGTGTTGCTATTTTTCATAAGGCATTTTTCTAATGTAAAAAAAAATTCATGAGGTTATTAATATTTTGTGGAAAGCTGTTAAAACTTTTGTTGGTTTTAAATATACAGGGAAAAAAAAAGAAAATGAATATTTTTAAAAAGATTTTCTTTTTTAACAACCATGAACATCCAGCTCTTCTAATGATCCTAAGACATACAATTCTTATGTCAAGTTATCTAAACAAATCATTTTGAAAAAAATATTTTCAAACCACTTTTTTATTTAAGAAAAATGAAAAATAAAATCTTATAGCACGAATTATCTACAGGAACTTGCTTCTCCTTCAGAACAATAAACATTTTGCTAACAAAAAACTACTTAATTCTCTACGCTTAAAGATTTTTCTTGGAAGCATTGACATTAGAACCAGAAGAAGAGCTCCAATAATAGATAAACTGAGATGCGATAATAGCATTACAAAGTGCAGCGACTATATAGGTCAGTACCACCATGGTGTCGCCCGTCTCCTGGACAGAGGTGAAGATTCGAGCGGTGGAGCCAAACAGCAGCATGTACACGGTGATCACAGACAGCTGGCCAGTGCTCGAGTTTCTGTAGTTGGTCACTGCTTGGATCAGCTGGACAAAGCATAACAGAAAATAAAACTATTTACACACTTCAAATCAAATAAAAACTCACTAAAAACCTACTTTTTAGATGCGCAATGTCTTCATCATCTATAAATAACCACCTGTAAACCAAAATTTGTTCAAGTTAAAGTGATTTTATTATGCAGCCCCTAGCATTTCAGATTAAAGGAATTCAACTGTAAATTTGCAAAATGAAATCATTACACTTCAGTTTTAAAAAAGTATGTACAACACTTTATAATTGTAAATGTAATTCTATGATATGTAGATAAAATAGACTTCACTCGATTAAAAATGATAAAAGTTCAACTTTTTCAACCATACTGGCTTTGTGATACTTGGCTTTCCAAACAAAAAGTTCATAGTTCAAGTCCTGGTATTTGAGAAAATCTCTTCCCATTCCTACATGTGCCCTTTTGTTACAAAACAAAACAAGCTGAGCCATTTGCAAACGATACTCATCTATTTTCCTATTTCACATTTGTAAATGATGAAAAAGGTGAGTAATTATAATTAATTCCAACAAATAACCTTTTAAATTTTTCCTCAAACCCTTTCCAAGAACAATGATCATTATCCATAATTGGCTAAAAGACAAAGCAACACCTAGAGTAGAAAGCAGTACAACAATCATCCTTTGAAAACAGCAGCAAGCTCAGGTTTTCCAAATCTACCTAGCAAACAGTGGAACAGACATCCTACGGTGAAAGATGTGAGTCTGCAATAATCTAAATGACATTATCTATACACCGAAAGTACCAACAAGTATGATATTTAAAAATAGAGAAAATTTTTTTTTGTGCTTTTAAAAGATATTGCACTTCATATCACTCCTCTCAAAAGAAAATTAGGCGCATACAGCCATGATCTAAGAAGCCTTATATGTCTTGCAACCACTCCAAATGAGTCTTAAGTCGAAATTTGAAGGTAGTCAGATATTGGTATCACAGAAAAGATTATTTTCTCTACTTTCAAACACAACAAATAGAAAAGCTCTATCATGCTTCTGTATGAAGTTAGAGGCGTATGTAGTTGGCAGGGTTAGGACTTGTGGAATTTTAGAAAGGGGAGAAAACAGCATTTAAAATTTAGACGACTATAAAGATATTGAGGATTTAAAATACATACCAACTTAAATTAATTAACTAAAAAATAAAATTTGAACATCAATTAGGTCTTAAAACTGTTTAGAAATGGTTTAAGCGTCAATATCTAACATAAAAAACTTTTGACTTCTAAACGCCCACTAAACTTTAAATGCCTTTATCTCCAAACTAAGCCTTCCGACTTCCGACTCATTTGGACAGAATGCGAGACATATTGTGAAGGAAACCTCACTCTAAGAGAACAAAATGGCAATAAACACACTAAACTAAAGGCAAGACATTGAAAAATCTTGTCAAATCAAAATATTATTTTGCTTGTACAATCAGCTTAGTTTCATACATCTACAAACTCAACAGGTTTGATAGGCTAATAATTGCAAATCAAGGAGCTTTTGCTAAGTCTTTTTAGGACTTAAGTGGGTTTGACATCAACTAAGTACAAAGTTTATATTTGTCTTGCAACCAGTCCTAACAAGTCGGATGTCATGATTTTAACACTGCAAGTCCTTGCTTATTTAAACGATACATTTCACCAGATTTTCAAACATAACAAACTTTATAACAATACGATGAATAATTTTTAGAAAGATAGTCAAACTCTCTTTGAGTTTTTTTTAATGAAAAAATTATGAAAAAAAAAGAAAAAAAAGGGGCATTTTCTCAGTTGCGGATTTTTGTCATCTGACTTGTTTTCACTGGTTGTGAGACACGTATAAAAGTACTTTCCATAACATGGTTGGCTTACCTTGCTGACTGAGACAGTGAAGATGTTACCAGCTTGTAGAATTGCCAACAAACCAAGAGGGGCTGATGGAGACAGCAAGAATCCCATAAGACCAACATATACAGATAAATAAGCAAGGCCTCTGGCAAGTTGATCAGAGTACACACAGACCAAAAAAGCGATGGAAACTGTTTGGAAAGCCATGAAAATAGTTTCTCCATATGCTCTGAAAATTAAAAAAAAATTAAAAAGTAAGAAATGTATGTGCTCCAAAAATCATTGCAAAACTCTTAATTCATAAAGGGCATTACAAAAGAGAGCCAACAAGCATTAGAAATATTAGAGTTTACAATTTAATCTTTTCAGTGAACAAACAGAGCCTGCCATCAATATCATCTTCTGTAAAAGTCACTGATATAGGACTTATATAAACTTCGTTTTAGCAATAATTAATAAAAGCTTTAAGTGTCATGCTCAAGTAAAATTTCGATATAATATAGACAGTATTTAACCTTTCCCATACGTTAAGTACCAAAAATGGTACTGTTGATCAAAAAATTTTTTTTTCCATTAACAAGCTCTTACCTAACATTGAAAATCTAAGAATGCCTCATTTAACTTCTTTCCCACATGCTTGAATTATTATGTATGCTAGAAAAAAAGTATTTTAATAAAAAAATTGATATAAAATCCGTCACAGTCACAGTTACTGCTGATCAATTGAACAGCAAGCTGTATGTTAGTCTACATAAATTTACCTCAGCACTTAAACACTGAAAAAAGTCAAATAATTTTTTTTCTTTTATTTCACTGCAAACACAATCAATTGAAGTCACTTCGCGATAGATAGTATCAGGGGAAGCAACCATGTAACTTTAATTATCCAACATACTTAAACTTTATGTTTTGTTTTCCTTCTCACCCCCCCCCCCTCCCATTCCTGATGGTTAAGTAGATGTATGGAGAAGTAGATATTGATCTTATTCCAAGATTCATCTACATCAGTAGTTGACTGTATGATCATATGCCAAAAACCCTTATGTATACAATTAAGAAAAATTTAATCCACAATGTTTCACAACTCAATTCTATTTTTTCATTCTACATGATTTATGACTCATTATTACCGACCTTAGCATACAACTGATTTATGGTTCGCAACAAAAGATGGCCATAAATTTACATGAATATGAAACTGACGAAAAAAAAATTTCACAAAGTGTTTCCATTCATGAGCTGAAGAAGTCATTTTTGTGAAAGTTTATGCCCTAACTTATATAGCCAAGAATGTAAGATTAGTATTGATATTGAGAAATATATCAACTGGAGAAATAAAAGCTTTACAATATTGGTGGCAAAATTCTAAGTTTTAAATAATTTTCCATAGTAGTTTCCATCTTGTATTTCACAAAACATGAGAGAGATACTATCTGAATGGCTTTTATTTCACGGCTTTCTTCACATGAGTGATGAGATTAAAAAGATATGCTACAACTTGAATAAGAGGAGAGATAAAACAAACAATCTTACGAGAAAGGAAACTTGTGGCCTTGCCCGTATGCCCAAGCTGCAGAAATAGCAAAAAGTTCAAGTGTGACGCTGACTAGATTTATTCCTTCTCCACTCTTGGCCCGCATCATCTTGATAATCTGTGGAACCTTTACTATTGCCATAATAAAGGAAAATCGTAGTTGTTAGTGTTACTGTTAGATCATCGAAAATTCATAGCACAATGAATGTTCTTTTAAGGATATACTTTTCTCTTTACTTCCAAATTTATTTCTGGAATAGAGTTTGTCTGGTGATAGGCTACTTTGCTATAAAAACATGCCAATTGGTAACAAATTTAGAAAACACGATATAATAGATTCCATTTCCACTGAAATTAAACCAACAGAAACCAAGTCAATCTTTATTAAACCAAATTTGGGTTATGGGTGAGAGAAAAGTTATGGGAACATTGAGAAAACATTTTGGTTTTGTTTTCAAATCATCTTTGGTTTAACAGACAGACAGAAAAAGGGTTCAACACTTATTGATTTTCAAATTTAAATGCATACTTTACTCAAAGCATGTCTTGAGCATGTCTTAAAAAAAAATGCTTATATTATATATATGAGTTACCTATAAATGATCCAGTTATGATCGCATATCCCAAGCACTTGCTGATGAGAATCTTCAAGCATGGCACTGTAAAAGAGATTTTTTGAGATTTCTTTAGGTCAATAACTAAGATTCAAAAAGTAAAAAAATAATTAGTGTGGTCATTCGTACATTTCTTTCAATAAACTAGCACCAGTTACTTGTACAATTTTCTTACTTTGTTTTCTCTGCATAAAAAATTGACAATTCGGAAAAGGGTAAGGGAAATGGATGTGGAAATTCTGCACTGAGCTCTTTAACTTGTTTAGATCTAAAGGTTGTAGAGTAACAGTTTATATGTTTATATGCTAATGAACCATGAAAGGCCTAGGCTCCTTACACCTGATTTTAGTCTATGTTAATATAGACATTCAGTAGATACTTAGATCTACTTACTATTTCTACATGCATCATTTTCAAGAGGAAGGCCAATGACCCACATACTATGAAATTGAACTGTGGTTCAGCAATAGTCTGACATTTAATAAGTAATAATCAGGAATTGGAATAGCGATCTCGCAAAAAGGCTGAAAGTGAGGATACGACTAGGAGCCCTACCTAGGATGGTCTGGGGCATTTTATAGATAATAGAAGGGCTTTTCATGGCGTTTTGAATCCGTTTTCAAGACAAAGGACTGAATATTCCCAGCTATGATAATCAGCTTACTTTTAGTAATAGTAGAAAACACAAAAAATAATTTGTCTTATAGTCATGCGGAATCGAGGTTTTTTCACTTACATCGTCAGGCAGAGAATCTAAGGAGCAGCTTTAACCCTAAAAGTTTTGCCTACCAATCTTAACCCAAGAAAAGCGCTGCCCAGATATAGGCTTGACTGCCTGGAAACTACAGGTAGTGAGTGTGCTGACATATTTATTTATAGCCTCTGGCTCTCCAAGCTGACAAAGGCTCTGGTGAAAGCTTTGCTATCAGTTCAAATTTCTCACTCGCTTGTCATACCAGATGACAGCAGATGGGCATGTACTATTATAAATACTATTAAGCATCATGTGCATTACAAAATAAGATGTTTGGTTGCATGTCAAAGAGAAATGTCACTCTGAAAAGGTTTAAATTATGTGATACTATTTAAAGCAAACACAAAACGCCAACTCTCTGCTGTCTTCAAATTTGCACTGTCCACAGCAGTTGACCATTCAATCTACCCAGGACGTAATTAATTGGAAGCCATTATCATTTCTGTCATCTTCTGATAGAAGTGGGTTCACTTTGGTTTGGAGATGAATTGATCTGAGTGTAAAAATTGTCATCTTTGAGCCTACTTTTATACATAGTTCACCTATAAATGTTTCTAACACATCACATTCATTTCATTCAAAGGTTCCATTAACCCCTATCACACCTGATGCAATTTTACCTCAGCACTACATTATTCTCTCTGACCATACAATATTATTATATGGACTTGTACTAAGCATGCCTCTGTTCTAACACTGGAAAATAAATTATTTTTCTCCATACAGTTCATTATATCCAGTCAGCAGGCCATCTCTAAAGACAACTGAGTGTCCATTTAACTGACCCCTGGAGCTTCTTTCAGATTATATAACTATTCAAAAGAATTTTTTTTCTATTTGACCAGTTTCATATGCATCCTCAAAAAAATTTTTTTTCCCAATGCATGAAGTGAACTTGCAACTTCAGCAAATCTCATTCTGTACAAAAATGTCACTGCTTTTGCTCTTTACAGCTTTTGTGACTTTCATGACTCTAGAGGCCCTTTCCCTCGATTCAATCTACCACACCTTTCCCATGAGAATTGCCTAAGACTTTCCTAAAGAAATCAGCTGACTTGTGATTGAAATGCTGCAGAAATTCATGAAACATGTGAAGGCAGAGCCACAGAAGAGGTTTTTAACATTTCAAAATATAAAAAATTGTAATTGGGGAAAATCAGAAAATTTAGCTAGTATAGAAATCATCAAAATGTCTTCAACTTCATGGAATCTTACTCTCACTCACTTCACATTTTACATTGCCAACCCCCCTCTTATCCACAAAAATTTTCCCTAATTTTAATGATAATGATGACCGCTCTCTAAACAAAGAATCTTTAGGAGTTTCACTCTCACACAAATAGTCAGCCCAAATGTTGCTATACAGGTCGATCCCAGACCCTTCAACCTGAAACAAGTTTCCATTAATAGATTTAAAGCATCCCACGATAAGAGTTATTTCTATGGAAGATGGCTAGAGGGGTTCATTTTGTAGTGGCCATTCAGAGGTATGTTACGTGACACCAAAAATGTAAGTTATGCAAGAACTCAAACTATCAAGTTGCTGTACAGTTTACAATTACAGGCTAGTTGTTAAGTTTGGAGTACATAGAAAATTGGTTATTTCAGAGATAATAAAGAAACAGCTTTGAAATCTCTTACAATTCACAGAGTTTGACATTTTTCGTGAAAAATAAAATTAAATGGCTTTTTTCTACCTTAAGTTACATGACCTTATGGTCAGAAAACACTTCAAGATAATATAATATTTGGGGGGTGTCCAGTTTGTCACAGGCCCAGTTTGCCAGTTGTCACAGTTTATCAGCTGTGTGGTAGCCTTTCCCTGAGGAATTTATAAATCTAGGCCTCCTACTGCGTTAACTTAACTTTCACATTGATCTCTTCCAGAAAACTGAAAAGTCTAAATCTGGGTCTAGATTCTAAAACTGAACTAGAATATAAGCCTATAGAATCTATCTAGATCGAGATTAGACTCCTAATTCTAGATCTAGAGAATGGTTTCTAAAGTCTTTTCAAAGCTGATAGTTTGATAAATTGATTGGTTGGCTTTCATTTAGTTTTTAAAAAAAATTAAAACGTGCAATAAACTGGTCCTGGGACAAACTGGTATGCACTAAACTGGTATTTATAACCAATACAAAAGGAAATGGTTCAATTTTGTTATATGGAAAAAGCAGAGGGGTACCTAATAAGTCCCTCTGATTTCTCAAGAATCATCAATGAAGAGGAAATGTAGTATGATAAATCATTAATGTGACATGGAATGGCCCTATGTACAGTGTTAAGTATAGAGGTGCTAGATTTAAGTTTTTATTAATATATCATATCTCTTGAACTACTAGTTCTAGTTTGCTATCAGGATGATCTGCATCAAAATCTAGCTCATCATCACTCTCATTTTATGATTTTATAAAGCTCTAGTCCTAGTCCTTGCCTGACCAGCATTAATTTTTTGCCTGATCTACATCTTTTTGCCAACAAAGAACTTAGTGTTTGCTATGATCGCTCTATGTTGAAATTCCTTTCAAATTGAAAGTCAACACATCCAATTGGCCTCAAAAGGCATTGAGTGAACATTCCTTTAATTAGAACCAAGCCTGTTTGTAAAACTAAATAGTCTCTGTGATTGTTTTTTTAAAAGTATTACTATTAAATAGGCTAGCCATTAATTAGAATCCTGTCTATACTATACTTTTTCCCGCTGTATTGAGGGAAGGCTTCACTTTATAAACCACACAGGTAAACTGATACTTTGGGTTCATAGGTTTAAGACACAAAAATTAGCCTGCTGTCTTTAAAAAATAATACATATGTATTGGCAATTCCCTGTCTTCAACGTCTAGTCTCTAGAATTCTAGTTTGCAATAGGCCTACAGAAAAGAAGACATGGGGGAAGTTGCTTTCTGATGACATAACCCTATCTTGCACTCTTGGACACTTGTGGTCCCTCAATACTTGACGGGTGGATAGAAATGTTAACGACTGCATTCTAAAACCATGAATCCCTAGGCCTGTAGATCTAGAGTCTATAGATTCAGGGCTTGAATTAGGTGTTCAGAAGGACAAGCAAAAAATGCCTCTGTGAGGCCTGAAAATCAGGGGGCACCGAGGCAATTTGCTTGGGCACCAAGGCAAAAGTTATAGGTGATCTATTTCCTGATTAAAATTAGTAACAATTTAGTAAATCACAACGTTTGAATAAATGACAACCCTGCTGTACAGCTTGTGAAAGTCCTTTCACTGTAAAACACATTTTTAGTTGAATGCGCAGAGGTTTTGCTAGAAGCAGACAAAAATGTTATAAGACGACTGATATGCACACACTATTTCCAGAGATGAAACTTTTTGAAAGCCCCTCGGATTTCGGATTATCTGAAAGAGATTGGATTATATAGCAAAATCTGAAGCAAAGATATGGAAAACTTTTAAAACTTGATTTTAATATATCTTTATATGAGATAGGTTGGCAAGTTAATAGGGTCAAAGTGAACTAAATTTTAAGAGATCGCAAGACCTGAGATCATCGCTAATAATGGACTAGGCTTGTAAAAAATTTCAATCAATCAATCCTTCCTCTCTAATGTATAGAGAGGGTCTTTGTTTATTTAAAAATGTGTGAAGAAGAGTAATCATAAATAGAATTAGAATAAGTAAATCCAAGTTAAATCGCAATAAACAAAAGACTAAGAATAGTAACATTCTTCTTTGATCTTTCCATCTCTGCTTGATCTATCTTCTTAAAGGCTCTTTATAATGCCAACTCCTCTCATCTCTAGACATTTTTCTTTTGTGCCTCTGACTTCATGCGTGCCACTGAAGTATCTTTCTTTATTTTTATTCATCTCTTTATAATGCACTGATCCCCAAATATTGCTGCTTTGCTGACACAGTGACAGTGACTGTCTCTGCATGTGGAACAGAAGACTCTTGATGAAAATGTTTTCAAATGTGGTCCACCTTAGCCACTCCAGATTCCACAATTTCCACAATTTTATACTGCCAGTCACAATTTTTGTCTTTTTCTTCTATGTGTGGCTGCTGATGTTGATGCTGAGGTTTCCATTGGTGATGATAATGATGATGAAGGTGATAATTTTTATGATGATTTTGCCACTCATGTTGATGATGATAATGATGATGATGATGATGAGAAAATATGAGCTGTTGATGACGTGGATGCAGGAGAAGCATATGATTCTGGCAGGCCATGATAAAGATGAGCTGAATAGTTTATTAACTCAGTCATATTATAGTAGAGTGAGTGATACTGAAGAATAAAACTACGTAGGCCTACATTTATCATGAATTCAAATATTTATCTCT
>BMAT01002705.1:59541-71083 GCA_019649035.1 Elysia marginata | reverse complement strand
TAATAATAATAATAATAATAATAATAATAAAAATAAAAATAATAATAAGAATAAAATTAAAATTGAAATTTTAAATCAATGTATAATCGACTAATTTATTGTTACAACAAGAGGAACGCAGTATAGAGAAGAAATTTTTTTTTTACTGAAAAGTCGTGTCAATATAATGAAGTATATTTGTCTGTCTATCTTTCTATCTATCTATCTTTCTATCTTTCTATCTATCTATCTATCTATCTATCTATCTATCTATCTACCTACCTACCTACCTATCTATCTATCTATCTATCTATCTATCTATCTGTTCATATGGGTAATTTTTCTCTTATAATAACAAAAAGATAAGAGTTTTTTACACTATTTATTTAACTTTTTAAAAGAAAACAGCACATTCAAGCCATGCCAAATTTTAGGCCAACATTTTTTTATATCTCATTAAAATCAAATTAAATGTTCGTATTAGAATCGTGAGTAATCTGTAAATTGTACGTAACATAACTGTAAAATGTTTAATCAGTATTCTATAGATTAATAAAAGACTTACTGTTGAATTAAAAAAAATGACTTTGTTCAGATAACAGCAGTGATCACATTCTTGGTCCATTGGAGTAAGGGACGGAAATTTTATATACTCAAACTAACATTTTTTAAACTGCTTGTCAAATAAAGAGATCCAATAGTTATAATACCCACTTTCATTTAAACAAGACTTCATGAAAATTTTGGGCAAGGTTTGGTATGAATGATCCGTTGGCTTTACATCTTCCCGTAGCATATCTGAAACAATAGAGTTTTCAGTAGTTTTGCTGATTATAATAATAGGTGTTTACTCTTTAAACGTTATTCTTCAATCAGGTCTATTTAAAAGTCATAACTTCGAGCTTTCTATCATTGTTAAACCCTAAGAATATGGATGGTCTGCTTTTTTTTCTTAAAAACTGTATCCTTAACTTGCTTTTAATTACCACTTTTTGTGATGCAGTCCGTATTGGTGATTGTTGATTCATTAAATTAAACTCCTTTGCATTCATTTGTGCGGTGTGGTCCGAATAGTTTTAATTCTTATATGCTTGTATAGTTTTTGCATGTTGTGCATGCAGAGGGTGTGTATCTGTAAATCCAGTTCATTGAATTTACACGCTCCAAATCACACAATTAGAACCACCATTTCACTTCTGATTAGATCTCGTTTTCCTCTTCATATATCAAGATCTTGTTCGCTTCATCTCTTCAAATAACAACTATATTTCGCGAAATAAAGTTTTTGATATCTGCTTATTAAACCTAGCCCCTACTCAGTCAATATAGAAAGTTTAGGGATTTGATGTCTCAGCAAAGTCGTCATTGAAAAGAAACGAGTGCGCACACTCTTTTTGGCTGTCCGGTGACAAAGGTCGATCCACCTTTGATTGTGGATCAGGAATGAAAGAAGTGCCTCTCTTATGTCTCACTAGAGCGGAGGGTTAGAATATAAACTGCCATACACCACTTGAGTTCCAGACAGGATTGGAAATTGATACAAACACTGAAAACTAACGATACTGCTAACGCATACCCTCCAACTAACCCATCATGCCGAACAATAAGTAAGAATGGCAAATGGCAGAACAAGACAACGACAAAAGAAGAAAACCACAGCAGAGATGTGTTTTCTGCTGTAGTTGTTTTTAAACCACACGATAAAAAATATTTAACTTTATAGATAAGATGGTTAACATAGGAGCATGTACCTAGTACTTTGGTTTGTTTCTGCAAAACGAAATTCTGTACAAGAATAATCTTCTCAAAATATTGGCATTAAATAAAAAAAAGAAAATGTGTCATTAGCGCAAAGCTTACAATTGTTGAATCAAATTCGATGCTTCTGCAGGTGTACGTCGCATTAACTACCCAAAGCTTTGTGTTTCTTAAAACTCAAACAAACAGAACTTACTCGTAATATAAACTTTCTTGGTGAGAAATAGTTCTGAAGCTTTCCGGGAGTAAGGAATACAAGCAGGTGAATGTTTACAATTATTTTAACACCTAAATCTAAAAAATCAGCATGGCATTGGCCCTAATTTTATGAAACTTAGATTAATATAAAAGCTAAAAGCCTACAGTGGCTGAACAAAGTCGGTAAGGGTAATATTATGCCTCTTTATAATTTCTTTTAATGGAGATTTCCCAATGCATGCTCGGTAATTTTTGATATGAGTTCTATGCCTATTTAATACAGTATGCTTTAAATAACGAATTGTAAACTTGTAAGAAAATTTCTGAAAATTTAAAATCAATGTGGCAAGAAGAATAGCTTTAAATAAAAGCCAATACCATTTCACGGATATTTAAAAAAAAAAATCGCCAGATTTTCTTAATTTTAAAACTAACATTAACAGCATGTGATGAGAAATTGTACTAAGCTAATCTAAAAAAAAGCTCCGGTAAGCACGAAGTCAATTAATAATTTACTTTACTATTGCACTTTTTGCCTGTGTCTAGGACAAAAAAGAAACCACCTTTTGTGACAACATATATACGCTCTAGTTATGATTGTTGAAACGAACTTTGTACCTACCGCTGTTATTATTATCAACAACATTATTTGATGTAAAAGAGAAACGTACCAGATACGACGTCCAGAGCCTTAGAATCTGCTAGATGATAATTTGTGATTATTGAACCGCCGGGGAGAAACTGTGCCTCGTTGTAAAACCTTCCACAAGCGTACTCATCGAACTCTACACACGGGTCGGCACTCAAATTCATCTGTAGTGACAGTATATAGGCTGCGAACATGACAGAAAAAATTGCTTAAATACCTTTTAAATAGACTTTTATCTATAAGAAATATACCCTTACAAGTGGAGGTCGTGCTTGAATTGTCACAACTGTTAGAAGGAACCTCAGTGACGTTGCGAACAATAGGAAAAGGATCTGAAGAGGAATCATAAGATGAGAAGATATAAAAACCACCACCCCAAAGCAGGAATCTGTGTTGAATAAAGCAGGACATAAACTTACCATTAACTGAACATACTCATATTACACTAACTAAAATAACATGCTCAGGCTCAGTCTTTTCCTGTTGTTTTTTCATCTCTCTTTTTCATGCATTGTTTTTTTCTTTCCCTCATCTCTTCGTCTTACGCTCCTTCTTTTCTCGATTTGTATCCCCATCCTGTCCTCCAATTTTCTCATGTCACGCTGTAGATTACAATTTTCAATGAATTAAAAATTAATAAGGTTTTGTTGGAAAATCTTTTCGGATGCAGTGATGGGTAGAAGGAGGAATGGTTAGAGAATAGGAAGTCAATTTACAAGAATTAGGAGAGATAAGATTTTGATCAATTGCATTTTTCATAATAGCATTTAGAAGCGTATGAGTAAATGCCCATGGTATCCAATTACACAAAAAGTGACTTAGCAGGTTTTACAAATAAACCCCTTAAATGGACCTGTATCGATAACAATAATACCTTCACAATTGGAGTTCGTGCTTGAATTGTCACAACCGTTAGAGGGAACCTCGGTGACGCTGCGAACATGAGAGAAATGATCTGAGGAGGAATCATAAGATGAGAAAATATAAAAACTATCACCCTAAAGAATGAATCTGTTTTGAATACAACAGGACATAAATTTACCATTTCCGGGACATACTTATATCACAGAAACTACATTAAACAAGCTGTAATTATTTTTACCCATTTTCAGTCTGTTCCTGTTGTCTTTTTATCTCACTCTCTCATGTATTTTTTTCTTCTCATCTCTTCGTCTCACGCTGCATCTTCTCTCTGTTTGTATATCTCCTCGTATTTTCTTCCAATAGTCTCATAATACCTTTATACCCCAAAGTATCTCTGTTTTCCTTTATATTTTTCAATCTCACATAGTTTGACATAAAGTTCAAGTAAAATCATAATGCTGATTAAAGAATGTAAAGGTAGCAAGTAGGCACATCCCAAGTTATATCTAGTATTCAAATGTTTAAAATACCCTCACTTGATATTATTGTATAACAAAGTGTTATAAAACGTAAATTACTTGGTGACAAATTTCTTTAAACTGTACTATAATATTATTATAATATACTTTTTACGAAATATTACTGCTGTGAATATTTAGTGATAATTTTTTGTAAGTAGCTATTCGATGATGTATGTGACAGTAACATCTTTTTTCATCCATAATTTAAACATCTCTTATCTCTCATTTTCTCTCTCTCTCTCTCTCTCTCTCTCTATCTATCTCTCTCTCCCTCTCTCTCTCCCTCTCTCTAATTCTATCTCAGTGTACTTGAAACTAAAAAAATCCAACTTGTTTAACTTCGTTCTTTACGTTATTTGTATGCCTTATAAAACTGTTTTTAGAACATCCTTTGATTGACAAAGAGTACAGTACTATCCTATTTTTATTGTTTTGTACTAAATACACTTTGGACGATCTCACATGAGCATTTGCATGAAAAGTGTTGACTTGTGATTTAATTTTTTTTACTTAGCTCCACCTGACATCTAATAGTTACCAGCGCAGGCTATTCCATTTACACATACACATCATTTAATGTCAAATATCTTTAGGCAACCTTGTAATAATAGACTTTCCTAAATCACAAAAAGACAAACACGAATGCTCACGAGGATGTCCTCCAACACAAGGACTTAAAATTCCGAGCACTAGACACAGCGGCCAGAGAAAGGCCACCCGTTTTAGGCTGCAATGTTGAAAACAATAAATTATTTTATAATTATTGCAATTTTAACATTTTCAGACTATGGGAATGTATCTCAGCTTTTAAAAGCCAGATTGCCTTCTTACACCAAAATGCAAATGTAATTTTTTTCTATGTTATTTCGTAAACGACATTCTTGTCACCCGAGAATGCAGTTGTAAGGGCTGACTAATTGTCATTTTTCAGTAACGTAGGTTACTTTTTCTATCGTTACGATAAAGTATTATACATTAGCAGTGCCCTTTGATATGATTGATATCATCGTCATAGTCATCATCATGGATGCACCAACAAAAAAAAACAAAAAAAAAACATATCCCTGTTGTAATTTGTATACAACGGTGTGCCTAGTAAGGCTTACACTTTTTTCAAACACAGAAACACATAAAGACAGTAGAAACTTTAGCAAACAAATGTTAGCACTTAAATAATTAGTAAACACAATCCTCCGTTGCATTATTAGGTCATAGGTATTTTCTTTACTTTGTATTTTGATATAGATACATTATGATAATTATAACTGCAGATCAAACCTCACCTATTCCACATTAGTTCGTCTTCTTTCATTTTACACCTGGGGAACACATTTAGTAAGATATTCTTTAGAAGATTTGTTTCTAATAAAAAAAAATTATAAATTTTTACCTGTTAAGAAGTTTAGTACAGCCAACTCCAAGTAAAAAATTTCAATTTATAAAGAAAAGTGTTCATTTTTACTTTTCAATAAAGTGTGTTTGCATTTTTTTATATAAACAACTTGCCATCGTAAGTGGAAAACATTTTTTTTTCTCAGAAAATTTTTGAGCCAATCATTTTTTAATCCAATCGACAAATTCATTCGCTCCCACAATGTTTAACCGTGTTGCGATCCAAAACAACCAATGAAAACTGTTCAATTTGCCATGTGACTAAAACTTGAACGTTTAAAGCTGAAAGTTCAGAACGTTTATGTCAGATGTGTTTGGTTCAGTTTTCGATCTCAGTTTGCTGTTAGTTCGCTAGTGTTAATACTGGTTTTGAGTTGCAAGCCTTGTAATTTTTGTATTGACCTAACTACTTTATGATTCGTATTTGTAAGACCAACGTTTTGGTTATGTGTGTCTGTATTTGTACTGCTTGGCTGTGTATGCTTCTGTGAGTTCTGAGTACCTTGTTGCACGTATTGATCTAGCTGAACTACCTTCTTTCTGTGGTGAACAAGTCTCTATAGCTATCGTGTTGATTATACGAATTAGTTTTCTATTTTTCTATGCGGTAGTCTCGGGGGCAGGATTTCTCCTAATGTAAGGAGTTTTGTCGTTCTCATATACCAAGAAGTCGTAATCCAGTGGCGAAGTCCCCGAGAACTTGTGCTTTTTGGAGTTTATATTTATTAACCTCCTTAAGGGCCAAAGTATAATTTGGCTATAGTTTGTGTGATCTGATTTATAATAGTTTTTTAGATGGTCGCAACTATCTCATTACTTCATTGGCACATGCCTTCTTGTAAGTAATATATAATATCACTTATAGATTATGAATTTTGTAAGTCTCAACCTCTTGCATCGCTCGACTACTGAGCCAGTTTTCTGCTCAACTGTAAGGCCGCATAAGCATTCTATCAAACTCAAACTTTTATGCACTTTTGCCAAACCAATTGTAAGTGCTAGGTTTTTCTATTATTTTGCGTGATAAGCTTTTTGAGGGGTTGTGTAACTGGGGTTGGTAAATCTTCAGTAGTAATTTGAGATTTCTTGTTTCAGTTGTTTGCTTTATGATCTTATTTTAACTCTACTCTGCAATTCTGGCTTTCCTTTTTATTATATCTTTCATTTATGTGATTACCTAAATTAACCTATATTATTTCTATCGTATATTGAATATTTGATTTTGACAGTACATAAACTTTTGCTCTAGACTCTGGTAACTCTCTCGTTAAGTTTGTTATTTATTTAGATTGGTATATACTGGTGGTCTATCCTAGGTTGTTCTGAGCCTAAACTTGCCTGAACAGCTAGGATTCACTTTAGGTGGAAGCTTGACTTTTTTCCCTTTCCTTTTAAAAATTAAAAAAAAAGATGACACATGCCAGGATTTGGGTTCATAACATATGTAAATCTTTCTATAGCTGTAAAGAATCTTAGAAGAACAACGCGTTTTAGTCACATCTCTTTAAAAAACAAGAGTATGTTGGGGCGTTGTTGGCCAAAAGCGCTCAATCCGTAAGTTTCACATGACGCTTATCCCGTACGGACGATTTTGCACTGCTTCTAGACCCGAGATTTTGAAAAAAAAAATGTCTGCCCCCATATATCACAAACATCTTTTAACATGAGAGTACACATATTAAAATTAAAAACCTTCGGGAATCAGTTTGGTTGAGTATTAAGACAGTAGGCTTTATATTCTAATGTATATATCATTCTAATAACCCAACTTTCCTTTCTTAAAAATCATACTTACCTTCTCATGGGTAGAATTAATTGGACACACATTGTTTCCTCTTTTCATCAACGTTATTTGTCTAAGTGATATATTATTTTAATGTTATTCTTTCCATGTGATTCAATTCCTATTATTATTACTATTTCATATTTTGTTTGATATTGACCTAAAAATCAATAGCAGTTGATGTCGAGGGAAAACCTCGAGGACATTCAACCTACGTTTACTACTACTACTACTACTACTACTACTACTACTACTACTACTACTACTAATAATAATAATAATAGTAATAACAATGATAATAATATAGTTTATTTATATCCCGCCCTCTCCCTCAATTTGAGGCCAAAGGCGATACAATTAGAATTAAACATGAAGCAAATACATTCATTTATAAAGGTACATTACATTCACTACAGATTTACAAACCTTTCATTCATTACCATATTGTTCAGAGGGAAATCGAAAAAATCTAGAAATTGACTTGCATCAGGTGGGTTGACCTGATTTAAAAGCAGCCAATGATGAAATTTCTCTCAATGGCTGAGGGAGAAAATTCCAGACGGATGGAGCGACATGGGTAAAAGATCGATCCGCCAACCCCTTACCTCCTTTATTTGGCACTTTAAGGAGGAACAGATCGGCAGACCGTAGTTGTCTGGATGGTTCATACAACCGAACAAGATCACTTACATATAATGGCACATTTTTATGAATAGATTTGTGACAGAGAATAGCAATCTTGTAATTAATTCTAGCCTTAAAGGGGAGCCAATGAAGCTTCTCTATCATGGGAGCAAAGTTTTCTGAAAGCTTTGAAGACTGTTTTGTGCTGAGAAAGTACATTAGTTAATTGTATCATTGTAATTGAGAGAGCCCAGAAACCAAAGCAGTTTCTCTATTCTTTCAAATCAGCTTTAAAAAGTTAACGCAAAACTCAACATTTAACTATAATAACATATAGGAGAAAACTTTAGACTTTGTAATGGAAGATCTGAATTTACCGATCACTCTTTATTAAAATATTATTAGAAAATATTTTGACTATTGATAGAACCTTGCACTCTTAGTTTAAGTTACGCACACAAATCTCGTAGAAAGATTGATAAAGAACAGACCTTTAAACTAGAAAAATAAATTCAAATGGTTTTAACCCTCCCAACCGCCCTAAAGTAAAAGACGTTAAAACCTGTTCCCCAACAAAATGAATAATCTCAGGGTTCGCAAAACTTTATGTTTTACAGCAAATTGTTATTTTGCTTTTATTGTACAGAATTCTAAACCGCAAAATGTCCACACGACCTACTCGCACAACTACAAGGTTTTTAAGACTCAGCTTTTGTCTGCTTTTTTTGCCCCCAAAAAGAATGTTATTAGTTTTTATTAGAAGGTACCATAGCTTGGCGAAATAAAGGGAAAAAAAAGAGAGTGCATATATATCTATCTTGTTTCGTATTCTGAATATTATAACACATCAAATTTATGGCCCCTCCCAACGCAACAGGCCGTTCGTTTTCAAATTAACATTATATTTTAAGAAACAATATTGATCTGTTATATTATGAATCAAGGACAATTGTTTTAGCTTAAGTGTAAGATCAGCTCAAAGAAAATCATCTTAAAACGGAAAAACCTGGTATAAATCAAGTGATAGTACATTGAAAAAACTGAAAAAAAATAGTCATCATTAAATATGCTTAACTGATTCAAAAAAAATTGTCTTTTTGTTGTAGATTCATACTTATAAAGAAAAAAAAAGAACAAAAAAGTTGTAGTTTGAAACGCCAAAATTTACACAATTTTTTCAACCGAGATTAAATTTCCCACAAAACTAGTACTTTTTATAAGCATTTGTCTCCTTAACTATGATGTATAATTTTTTGGAATTTATAAGCTCTAAACTATTAAAATTTCTTTATCTTGAACAACGCCAAGACCGTGTGGCTTAGGTAACAAGCATTTACACACAAACAACACTGGGTTACCTTCAGAGTGTGCGGACTCTGACAAAATCCAAGCCTTTTCGTGTGCAGTAGGAAGAAGTTCTGTCGCTGGGACTGTCGTATCTGGCCGGGATAAAATGAAGTTTCTGTGTAGGGAACAATCAGCGGGTCTGCGAAGAAGATGCTCGATCTACAAGGCTGACGGTATCTATTTATATAATCTAGACCTATTGAAGACAAAAGAGTCTTAAGTTGTCACGTTTTGAAAGAGTTAAGACAGGCGTGGATTTTACAAAAATGAAAAATATGGACGAGTAAAAAAAACAATGTATATGTGACAACACAGATTGTTGACTGTTTTTTGCAAAAGAAATGCATTCAGTCTACATAGTTTAAATAAACAAAGGGTATATCTATAAGCAAGGCAATCGGTTGCGTGCGTGTGTGTTTGAATGCTATAATTAACTAGGTGCTTGTAAGAATATCCGTTGACAAATGTTTTAAACAAGTTGGTACTTTTGGAAGTACGTATAGCTCATTTTTGGCATTTTCTGTAATGCAGATTGGTTATAAAATACAGATTGAAAGGTCCACAATTTTTTTGAAAAGACATTGCTCAGTATATTGCTTTTATTCATACTTATTGCAACATAACAAACTCATTTACAGAGGATTTCTTTTTATGTTGTGCTTTTCAAAGCTAAAGAAAAAGAAAATGTTAAGAGACAGTGAAAAAAGACAGCGAGACAGGAAGATAACGAGAGCGCAACGTGCAAAAATTAGATTGCTATTTTTTTCCATAAAAACAAATAGAAATCGATAAGGAAGAAAAAAAACAAAGATAAAAATACATCGATAAAATACACCGCTGCCTGTTTCATCCCTTTAGTCTGTCTGATCCATTATTAAACGTCTAAAATTTTCTGTTTTGTTTTTGACGCTGAGTTTGAATTTCAAACTGCTTAAGTTTAATATTCTCAACTGTCAGATTAGAATGCGCGAATGTTTGTTCACTGAGAAATAGCTCTTTGTCTCTCGTGATTAAGTCCTGTTTACTTTACTCATTTTATAAATTTGATGTAAGACAAAACGGAATGTTTCCTTCGCTGTGGGACTCAAAATTGTTGAAATGACTTGAGGTTTTGTTTTGTTATTAAGTTTAAACTTATCATGCGATCCTTTTGTTCCAAGATATTTTGAGCCACATGTGACCATCGCATGTTTTTGACAGGTTGTGTTTTGTATTCAGAATGAGATGTGGCGATTTCTTTACTGTTTCACGAAAAGTCGCCTACTTGTGGCACTAGAGATTCTCGTAAATTAGTTATATACTACTACGTTAACAATCTGACAAGTTTCTTCGCCAAAATTGACCATACTTCACAAGATGTTACTTGAGACATACAATAAGTGTACTTTTTGTTCGACTGTCAGGGAAAAAAGTACTCTCCTATTGTACGCCCGAAATTTAAATTGAATATATGAAAACTGCTTACCTTAGATATTTTGTAATTAGGGATAGACAAAACGAGGTTTAAAGATTTCAGTCCCTCCTTGTGTGTTCTGTGACAGATTAAGCTGAATCCTTTTCAGGCTAAAATTGTTTTTGTTCAGCTTTACAAATTTTCGTATTTCTTACACAAGTCTTATTGTTCCCTGTGATTGTGATATATACTAAGGTCTTTATGACATATGGGCTTCCCGAAGATCATCACAGGAGAAGAATTCTAGCGTCTGACCAAACTGAAGGTAACATGTTGTTAGATAAGGGCAGATAGGAACAAAATTAAAGGGATGGTTGTAAAGAGGGCCTTTGAATGTTTTGTTGGCTTTGTTGCTGTCAAACCTCACGCGTATGTTAATTCATTCCTTCACACAATAATAACTTCTTGACAAACCAGGTGTTTTTAAACTATATAGAAATTATGTCTTTTTTTAGCGGGAATTTCAGAAACACGGTGTACAAAGATCGTTCAACAAAAATTGAAATACAAGTCATAGAAAACAACTATTTTATTAAACAAACGCCAAGCTTTAGCAGTGGCTAGGTTTCAAATTAAGATCTAGGATTTTGCTCAGATTGGAAAAAAGGTTTCATAGACCTCATTTGAATGTAAAAATACGCTTTGTTTGCGTCCGGGATTGTTTTTAATTGTTGTGTATATTTTCAGATATTGCCTGTGAGGCGTGAATATCTAATACACAGACAGACAGACAGTACGACACTACTAACTTATAAATATTTATTTATAGATACTAGAAAAGATGAACCCGACCTGTTTGAGTAATAGACTGGACTGTGTCAAAGTTTGCTTCTCTTGTCTTCCCTGTCCTTAAATAATTGCGTATTGTATGTCTAACTTTCAACGAGTCAATTTGCTTTTCACAAAAAAAAATTTCTCCTTTCTAAATCATCTCTCTGACTACAGCTGTCCTCACGAACCCCCACTCCGCCCCC